>OZ026626.1:3375684-3425684 GCA_964020975.1 Hermodice carunculata | reverse complement strand
GGGGGCTCTCAGAATATTGTCTGAATATGGCTGAATTCCAGCTGAATTACTTCAGCAAAATTCAGATCGACTGAATCTAGTCTGAATCACTTCAGCAATATTCACACGTATCTGAATTTTGTCTGAATCACTTCAGCAGTAGTCTGATGTATCTGAATCTTGTCTGAATCACTTCAGCAATATTCAGATCTTTCTGATTTTGTCTGAATCACTTCAGCAATATTCAGATCTTTCTGAATTTTGGCTGAATGACTTCAGCAACATTCAGTTTTCTGAATCTAGTCTGAATCACTTCAGTAATATTCACATGTATCTGAATTTTGTCTGAATCACTTCAGCAGTAGTCAGATGTATCTGAATCTGGTCTGAATCACTTTAGCAATATTCAGATCTTTCTGAATCTTGTCTGAATCCCTTCAACAATATTCAGATCTTTCTGAATTTTGTCTGAATCACTTCAGCAATATTCAGGTCTTTCTGAATTTTGGCTGAATCACCTCAGCAACATTCAGTTTTCTGAATTTTGCCTGAATCACTTCAGACAAATTCAGAAGTTACTGAGTTTTAATTGCATACCATAATTTGGGGGTGAACGCGAACACTTTTAGGGGTTTTCCTGCTGCACCTCTATATTTCTATTTTTAAACAATGGAAAACTGTGGAGAATCAATGCACAACTTTTTTGTTTGTAATTTGTAAAATTGAATAAACTAATTTGTAAAATTGAATAAACATGGGGATTGTTTGAAACCTTCTGATGAACTTTACAAAGTTATATTCAAATCAGAATGTTCCTGTGAATAATTCCCTTACACAGAAATCAACTGTATACCATTTACTAAGTTGTATAATTTTAGAAAACCTTTTTCTTAATGAGAAATGTTAGCTTTTTGTAACCATAAAATCTTACAAATTTGGGACGATAATATAATTTTCTATGCCTGAATATTTTTACATGAACATCTGTTTAAGATAGGTCCACTTACAACTCCTGGGATTCTAGCTGAATACTGGCTGAATCATGTCTGAATTCTAGCTGAAGTTGCCTGAATTATAGCTGAAGCTGTATAAATACTGCCTAGGATTCTAGCTGAAAACTGGCTGAACCTAGCTGAATCCAGGCAGAATCATGTCTGAATTCCAGCTGAAGCTGTATGAATACTGACTGAATAATGCTGAATTCTGCCTGAAACTATCTGAATATTGGCTGAATCTGATATGAATCCTGCCTGAAATTACCGAATGCTGGCTGAAGTTTTCTGAAATCTGGCTGTATCTTCTTCTGAATTTTGGCTGAAATCTTCGACTGAATTCTAGCTGAAGTGCTTTGAATTCTTGCTGAATCTGACTGAAATCTTGCTGAAACGGACTGAATAGTGGCTGAAAGACCGAATTTCAGACAATATTCAGATAAGGAAGTTTCAGACAGAATTCAAATTTGATTCCGACAAATTCAGACAGAAATTTTCCATAAGGGAAGGAACCTTAAGAGGTGCCCTCAGCCCCTGAAACAAACTGCTTATATCAGTCTGGTAAGATCTTGTGCAGAGTACGGTGCCACCTCGCTTTGCACTTTTTTTATAATTTTCAGTGGCCTGTGCAAGTTGGCCAAGTCGATTCAAATTGATTGTGTTCTAAAATCAAACCAATCCTGGTTTATTTGCTTTCATAACCCCAAGATGACTATGCATGTGGGGGTACGCTCAATTTTCAAAACAGCTGAACAAGCAGCCAAACATGGGCAACACATTGAGGATTTTGTGGAAATATTGCTTTTGTAAGGTTTGTGTACAATATTGAAGAACTTCTATGCAGCAATACTTCATAATAAGCTTTAAAGTGACCTTTTCCAGTTTTCAGTTGCCCAAACAATTTCCATTCTGTGACCAAATCCTCAAAGGGTCACTCTAAAGCTATAATCTAATTGCACAGTGGAATTAAATTGTGCATCAGATGTGTCCATAGCAAACTTGAGGCCCCATCTGAAAATATGACAACCTGTATGTTTCTTTATCAGATTATTTAGCATTAGTAAACACAAAGGAACAGAGCCAAGATGTCATCTTCACCCTAGCTGGCCTTTGAAATCCTCAAAATAAGATATTTACATTATTTAAGTGTGCTGTAACCATCATGCTGTCATAATCATGTGTATTTTTAAGTGTGCTGTCACCATCATGCTGTCATAATCATGTGTATTTTTAAGTGTGCTGTCACCATCATGCTGTCATAATCATGTGTATTATGTGTGAGGGTGGATGAACAGGGACTAGGAACTTGACCATGCTTGGTGATCATATGCCTGTACTAGACGTCATCTCGCGTTTCCATGAACAAGTCCCTGGTGAGCTGCAAATAGCTCTCCTGATTGAGACACTTTGCGTGCAAAGTATCTCGAGGAAAGCTGTTGACTCACCTTTAAAAATAGCTTTTCAAGGGTTAAACAATAGCAGTACAGGTACACACCTTAGTTTTCCAGGTGGCATAATAGTGCGCAATGGGCAGGACTATACTCAGACACCTCGGACCTGACCATTGTTCTGGTCACAAATGCTATCTTGAACACCTCCAGCCTACTGCCCTTTTCAGCACACGAGGTGTTGTGGGGTGTTTCAACAACAAGTTCTGAGTTGTGATTCCGTTAAGACACTCACCTAAGTTTGTGACTGTGTTAAGTAGAGTCATGTAGGTGCCGCCTATGTTAGGGTCACTGATCCGTGCGTAGAACCCCATCTGAGCCACAAACATGCTGAACACGGCCACCTGAAGGTCAAGACAACAGCCAGTCAGCACACACAGGACAGTCACATGACCACAGCATCACCAACATTGTGCTGACTTGTGCATACAGTGAGCATATACAAACATGCACATGTGAGTATGAGAGTACCACATCACAATACCAATACCAGTACCTCTGGAAGTGTGAGTATGAGAGTACCACATCACAATACCAATACCAGTACCTCTGGAAGTCAAGACTTTCAGGTGCATATACTCCTGCATTCATTGATGTTCCATGTTGGTAATTACATGTATCTGGTATCCATAATTATTGTTTGTTCTCTCTCTCTCTCTCTCTCTCTCTCTCTCTCTCTCTCTCTCTCTCTCTCTCTCTCTCTCTCTCTCTCTCTCTCTCTCTCTCTCCCTCCCTCCCTCCCTCCCTCCCTCCCTCCCTCCCTCTCTCTCTCTCTCTCTCTCTCTCTCTCTCTCTCTCTCTCTCTCTCTCTCTCTCTCTCATGTTAACACTTGTTAACTGTCTGGCACTTGCCAGGTCATGTTCCTTTCATCTATATATACTGTACAAAAAAGTTAAGCCCCCAGCCTAAAGAGGGTTGGACTTAACCTTTTTTGCACAGTACATGCTAACAAAAGGTATTTGTTAAAGTTTTTGCATTGACATTCTGTTCAGGCATCACAGATGGGTCCAAAGGCATAATGACTACATATACATGTAAAGGGCACTGCAAGGTCTTTGGAATGTGACTAGATTGCTATGGATCTTCAATTAGGAAGGGCAGTTTTATACAGAAATAATTGAACTGAAATTACTGTCCCTAATGCACACTATACAGTCAGGTGTCCTCTTTACTCACAGACTGTTAATATATAAATTACTTGAAAAATAAATTAATTTTACATGTACTCAATCCTGGGAAACACCACGTGAGAAAGAGAGGGCACAATGAATTATTTTTTTAAATCACACAAGTCACTAGTAATTTGTTTTGGCGTTAGTGGGTGCGTTTCGGTGTTTCAGGGTGGTTCCAGGCGGTTCCAGGCGTTACCCAGCGTTTGCCAGCATGAAATGGCTTTTGCCAGCGTTTGACACCCTTTCAACACCAGCAAATGCTGTGAAAAGCTGACTAACACTTGCTACCACTGGCAAACGCTCTGGTGTATTTTACATGTAGACATATGGTGGTGTATTATACATGTAGCCATATGGCGGTGTGTTATGCATGTAGCCATATGGTGGTGTATTATACATGTAACCATAAGGCGGTGTGTTATGCATGTTGCCATATGGTGCTGTATTATACATGTAACCATATGGCGGTGTGTTATGCATGTGGCCATATGGTGCTGTATTATACATGTACATCATATAGTGGTGTATCATACATATCTCATCTTGGATTTTATTGTGATAGTTGTACATGAATTTTAGTCAACAGCAGTCCTGGGGACAAGTGCAGAATAAGAATAAGGCACCTTCATGTGGGCAATAGCTTAAAATTATAAATATGTGAATGTTAACTACTTATGTCCGTAAATGATATTGTTGGTGAAGTCATCTGGTAAACGAAGCTGTATGTAGGGTATCTGGGCCTGCAAGTGTTAAGGCATGTGCGCTTACTAATATCAAATACCATGTTAGACCATCATCTCACATGCATGGTACATTGGTACCTGCTGTATGCAACCACTGCAGTGAGCAGCCGCATTGCTTTTTGTAGTCACTAGGCTCAGAAATAAAAGTCAATCTCTTTGTAAAATTTACCTGTGGTGACATACCACTTGCTGTATGTGGCCACTTTTCTTGGCAAAAGTGTGGCCATATACAGCAGGTACCACTGAAAAATCCTTTCCATTCAGAAAGGCTGTGAGGTCAAAACATCTGGAAACCACCAATTTTTGTACAAAATACATTTATACTGTCTTGAAAGACTGTGAATATATATTTTATAACACATGTATATATAAAATATATACATGTGTATATATATATATATATATTAATATATATATATATACATATATATATATATATATATATATATATATTAATATTATTAATGTATATTCAAGAAGGTGCATGTAATAGTGTAGTGTCACGTTCCACTGAGTGCTCACCACACCAACTGTGTCATGCAATATCCATGCACAGGGTGTATGTAGTCTGCTAGTAATCCCCCTGGAGTTAACTCTTTCTCTGCCAACTTCCTAAATGAATGGCTCTGAATTATAATACGGACTCCAGATTCAGGCTCTTTGTGAAAACACCTTTCATTAAAGTACCAGCATGCCTGTAGTTACATTGATTACAAGTATTATAATAAGGATGCCAGATTCAGGCTCCTAGTGAAAAGACCTTTCATCAAGCATCAGCATGCCTGTAGTTACATAGATTATAAGAGTCTAGGTCAACAGCTTTTGTGGTGCACTTTGGGTGCACTGCACCTAAAATACATTAAATAAAGCTGTTGGCTCAGTCCAAGATGTGGGCCTGAAAGAGTTAATAAAAAATTCCCCTTAGAAGAAAATGTTCCAAAGGAGGCCAAAGAAATGAGGATCTGGTGAAATAATGAGAAATTTCGGGCTTGTTCAGCCTCCCCAAATATTGACTTATTAATCCAGTCAGACATGGTCAGATGGGTGACAACTGGGACATCCTGGCCAGCAACTCAATCCTTTAAGTGCTGAATTTTGGACTAAGTCAACAGCTTTTCTGAGCATGCATCGGGGGCAATGTGCCCACTGCGTGCCGAGAAAAGCTGTTGACCTTGGATACCTTCCCCGAAACTATAGGCATTGTGGTACTTGAGTAAAGTGTCTTTTTACGAGAAATATGAATCTGAGATTTTTATGATAGTGCAGACTAGTTTGACCTTGGTAGATTGACTTTAGACATGATTGGCACTGAAACAGTTACCATTACCAAACACACACTTGCTTGACATGCCTAGTAGTATTGCTGGACCCTTGCTCATGGGAGCTGAGACTGTGCGGGCACGTACATTTGTATACTCTTAACTCATTCCATACCAGTCCCTGATTTTTCTGTATATTTTCCTAGATTTAAGACGACAATTGCATATTCAAATTCTTCATGAAAAGAGCTTTCATTCGAGTACCAACATGCTATAGTCTTAAGTCAGTGGTTCTGTCACTGCCTGCCGCAAGGGCAGCTGCAGCATGACTTGCCAGGCAATGCCAGACTCACTGACCATGACCGGTCACCATAGTATGGAATGAGGTAACACCCAGCACTGTAGCAACTGTCAGGCTGTGCACAATGATTCTGTGACATAGATAACATTTTAAGTACACATGCATTGCATGCTCCCAAACAAAAAAGAAAGCAAATCCAACCACATGCACTTTTCACAAAATATCATTTCGTATTATTATAAAGTTAGTTAATCATTTCATTTTCAAAAGTCGTAAAATAATTTACATTGGAATTGACTGTTTCAAAAAACACATCTGTCACCTTCACCTTTGACACAGTTTGTATTTACAACAAATTGATTTTTCTACATGCAAGATTCATGTTGGTGATACCCGCTTGTGCCCAACCCATGTCAAGGAAAGCTGTTCATTAAGTCTTAATTCTTGGGGGAAACAGTTAATTAAGCAAAGACCATGGAATCAAATAAAGATGCTGCACCCAAGTTGGCTGTTGAAGTACTCATGATACACGACTTGTACAATCTTCAAGCATGCTGAAACCACCATGAACTTTATGGGTAACTGCTCACGCAGGGTTATGAACCAGCATCACGTGTGTCTATATCTTTCAGTATTCACAAGGATTTATAAAATGTGAGACTGAACAGCAAGGCTAAAGATGTATATACCGTTACACCACAAACAAGACTGGTATGTTTACCTGGTGGCCTGCATACACTAGCAGGAGTATCAGATAGAAGTAGAAAGGATAGGAACCATCAAACGCCTTTGTGGCTGGTGCCCACCACACGATAAACATGAAAACCAGCCCAAACAGTAGCCTGCAAAATAAGAAGACCGTTATATACACATGCGCACACATCTGTACTCACTTAATTCTCAGCCAAACTGGAAAAAATGGATAAACAAAACATTTCAACAATTCAGCAATTATAGCACATGGGATTTAATTTTCTTGAAAAGTAACTTGTTTGCTCGTGATTTACAAATTTCCTTTGCTTACCTGAACAAGACACCCATGAGCCTACTGCTCTGCCAAACATTATCACCAAAAAATCATTTTCTGAAATGTATTCCCTCCGCAACCTTGAAAGAATGATCAAGGACATCCATATTATGCAATATCAAACTTCTACTAATACACATTTGTGGCACATTTGGTATCATTCACCTTATTATTTATCAAGTTATTGACTGAAGTGTCCTTTTCTTCAGTGCTTAATGACCTTGAAAAATAGGTCAAGGTCACAGAATCAGTGGGGGTTGTGTGACAAAAAGAGTAGGTCACCATGTAGATTTTTATATATGCAGGTACTCCATGGCAATTTTTATCTGCAGGTACAATTCTTTTTGCCATTGATGTCCAAACTACAATCTACCATTACAAAATCACCTCTTCTCATTTAACAGGTCTGGTGACCTCACAAAAACAGGCCAAGGTCACTGATATTACATAACATACTGGCCTTATACATGATCTATATATCCTATAAAATTGATTATCCACATCTTACCACATGCCAACAATCACCTGTGATGACTGGCACAACCCAGTCCTACTGAACATGCAGACCCATAACTGATGATGTCTCAATACAACCTATCGTCTAGATGTCCCCTAGCAATGTCACACAGCCTTGTATAAATGCCATGCACACAATGCAGCATTCAGTTCTGACTGAACCGAATAACTGTGAAGTTAAAAGATTTCAACTCCATGCATTTCTGGGCACAAGATTATAGTTATCCCGGTTATGCTCAACCTGTGGTCAGTCATTACTCATTAGCCTCTGATGAGTCCCGTGACGGGCGAAACGCGCCAGGCTTATTTGGCACACCATGTATCTGTTCTTATCAACACTTGTCTAGTCTTTTTATTGTATCCTATAAATCTGGCTGTCTAATTCAATCATTTTTTCCAGGTAACATGTAATTTTGTATCTTTCAAGATATTTTAACTCATAATTTCCACCAAATTATAGGTGGTGACTACTAGTAGTATTATAAGCAACTGAGATTTTGACCTCTTCTACAATCCCACTTAATTCCATGAAGTTCCATAAAAACAAAAGGACTGGTCACTAGATTTTCACATTTTGACCTGTCTATAGCATAATACTATAGGTAGCACCGCCAACATTGATGTTGACATTGACTTTCATAAAGTATACTTGATAAGCCCTAAAAGTAAACATGGGGCTAACCAAAAATTGTGGGGTGCAGGCATTTTCAAGATGGCCCTTATATTCCAACTGGCCATTTGGCCTTGACTTTCAAATCCGATCAAAACTTGTTATGATTTAAAATGCCAACCCTGCGTCCAGCTTTTCATACAAGGTCTGTTTGCTCAGATCAGGTAATAACTTTTGGAGCTGTTGAAGAAGAGCAATAAACTCTGACAAGTGATCAAATCCACAATCATTGGGTCACAGTGACCCAAAAAGTAAGTCACCAAGTACAGTGTTACAATGTGTGCACAATGTAATCAAGTGCACCTTTCAGTCTGGAGGCTCCATTCTCTTTGCTACCACAGCTATACTTTCTCAACCAGACAAACAATGGATAAAAACGGATAGAACAGCAACTATGTGCAGTCTCAAAAAGAGGAACAGTACCAATCCATTCATGCAAATGCTTATTCATTTTCTCAGGCAAGCTGGAAAACAGGACGCTTTTAGAATTTCTTACATTTCCACGCTGAAGAATCCAGCGGAAGTGCCCAGCAGAGCAATGTAACATGATTCATGAACTTTGTACCATGAACATTCTTGATATTAATGCATAAAGTTCATTACATGCTTATTAAGATGCCTTTACCTGCATATTGTACATATTCCTAAGCGATACTTGTTTATAGTTCTCAGCTCTCGATCGTACTACCAGTAAATTTACCTCAAAATCTAGCAATCTCATTGGCTGAGGTTATCTATAAAAGAGGCTGGGTTATAACCATTATCTTCTGAAGTCCAAATCCAGAGAGCCCAGACCTCACACCACATGACAATAAAGAATAATACATTAATTATTGATGTCCAAGCTACACCCTGACTTTAAAAAATTCACCTCTTTCAACTTTACAGGCCTGGTGACCTCAAAATTTAGGTCAGGGTCACTGATATTAAATAACTTGTTATAATTAGCATTGGTCATGGTCTATATATCCTACAAATTTGAAAAGTCTAATCAAATTACTTTTCAACATATGGAATATATAACTTCAAACACAATTTGGCTCATATTTCCAGTCAAATTATAGGTGGTGCAACTAGAATCACAAACAACTGAGATTTTGACCTCCTTCACAATCCCATTAAACTTCATCAAGGTCTATCACATATTGAGAATGCTACAGTAGTCACAAGATTTTCACATTTTGGCCCATATATTACATAAAACTGCAGGCGGCCTAGATTTTTATACACATGGTTAGTCCTGAAATTTACATGGGGCTATCTTTAAAACTGTGGTCTGTATCATGCTCACAAGCAAAATGTTTACCGACGGGAAGACAGACGGAGAGACAAGTGGTCGCATTTGGCTCTGCGACCTTTGGTTAGCAGAGCTAAGAAGCAGTAGAATTTGGTTCACATGCATATGGCTATAGTAGCAGTGCCTGCTATCATACACATGTATGGCAAGGTAATGTGCATGGGGGTTTTTTTTGGGGGGGGGACTAGTAAAAGACTTATTCATATCACAGGAATAAGGAATGGGGACAAGATTTACTGGGAAATATGAAATAAATAATTTCTGTTAACTAAGAATTCAAAATATTTGTTCCTGTAATTTAGGAAATGAATCCTTTTTAATTTTTCACAATTGGTAAATAGAGGATTTATTTCCTGAGAAATTGGCAATGGGATGATTCATTTCATTGGAATTGTTTTTGTTTTTTTTTTCTTTTCTTTTCTGCGAATTGTGATCACAGTTCTTGGCATTATCTACCATCACAGTACAGTAGTTCCCCTCTTATCTACCATCACAATACAGTGGTCCCCTTCTTATCTACCATCAGAGTACAGTGGTTCCCCTCTTATCTACCATCAGAGTACAGTGGTCCCCCTCTTATCTACCATCACAGTACAGTGGTTCCCCTCTTATCTACCATCAGAGTACAGTGGTTCCCCTCTTATCTACCATCAGAGTACAGTGGTTCCCCTCTTATCTACCATCAGAGTACAGTGGTTCCCCTCTTATCTACCATCAGAGTACAGTGGTCCCCCTCTTATCTACCATCAGAGTACAGTGGTTCCCCTCTTATCTACCATCAGTGTGCAGTGGTTCCCCTCTTATCTACCATCAGAGTACAGTGGTTCCCCTCTTATCTACCATCAGAGTACAGTGGTTCCCCTCTTATCTGCCACAAAGGTACCTGTCTTATCTACCATCACAGTACAGTGCTACCCTACTTACCTACCATCATATTACTGCGGACCCCTCTTATCTACCATCACAGTACAGAGGCCCCCTTCTTATCTACCATCACAGTACAGAGGCCCCCCTCTTATCTACCATCGCAGTACAGTGGTCCCCCTCTTATCTACCATCACAGTACAGTGGTCCCCCTCTTATCTACCATCACAGTACAGAGGTCCCCCTCTTATATACCATCACAGTACAGAGGCCCCCCTCTTATCTACCATCACAATACAGTGGTCCCCCTCTTATCTACCATCACAGTACAGAGGCCCCCCTCTTATCTACCATCACAATACAGTGGTCCCCCTCTTATTTACCATGACAGTACACTGGTACCCGTCTTATCTACCATCGCAGAACAGTGGTCCCTGCCTTATCTACCATCACAGTACACTGGTCCCCCTCTTATTTACCATCACAGTACAGTGACCCACCTCTTATCTACATGTACCATGACAGTACAGTGGTCTCCACCTCTTATCTACATGTACCATCACAGTACAGTGACCCACCTATTAGCTAATAGGCCACAGACCACAGTTATAAATCCTTCTATTTTTCATATTAGCATTTTTGAGTCTAAAAAATCAGCATTTTGGTATTTTAAAATTCCGTGAACAGCATTTAACAGATAAAAATGTCAGAAAAACATGGATGGATTTTTGTCATATAATTCCCAGCTTGTTCATTTGTGATAATTGAAATACGAAACAACACCTTTATACAGGTGTATGAACTGTGCTCTTGCAAGGGTCACATCATTGTCCTCCCCCACCATAAAGTTCCCACCTGGCCTGGAAGACAGTGCATCGATCTATATGACCACCAATGAAGCAACTCTGTGATGCAGCAAACCTGACTTAGCTAACTTTATCTAAACAGAAGCTACAGCATGCTGAAAACACAGTATTTCGTAATTACGGACTATCTCCGTTGCGATGTGTAACCATCCAATCACAACTGTGGTCTGTAACCTAATAGACTTTTCAAATTTTTTTTTAAACTTGTTCAACTGAAGCCACAACTTGTTTTCTGCAAAGGATTTGCATTAACTTTACCACAACTTCAGTATTAAGGTAAATATCAACTTTTTTGCAAGCAACCTTTAAATCTGAAAGATCAGTTTTTATGACAATAAAATAATTAATTAAAATTTTGAGGAAAATGATATCATTGCATCCAATCAAATCTTTTCTGTCCAATATGAATAAGATACACAATGAGCTATGATGCAAACCCATAATGACTTGCCTGCATGTCCTGCCCTCACAATGAGAGATCAAATTACAATGTCCCACCCCTTAAATTTAACCCGAATTTTGATTATATTGCTAAAATTTTATTAATTTTTAGGTGAAATTGGTGATTTTTTTACTATTTATGGATAGATTTGTAACATTTGTCTACAAAAAATATGACATCTATCATTGCTGAGGCACTAATGGGGGGTGGGGGCAGTATCAGTTACACCAAGTCAGCATCTAATACCAGTCATTATGGCCGTATTTTTCTGATATAATCTGAATTACGGCAGACAATAGAATAGTTTCAGTGTTTAAACATTATTGACCCAATAAAGTGCACAGTTTAAGACCAGTAGGTCACAGATTAGGGTGGCAGTATTCAGCAAATTATATTTTTTGATACCAAAATTATATAATTTTAACTTGCCCATTGTTTGAACATTAGGAGGGCAGTTGGGTGATCCAGCTTCCACAAGCCAATAGTGATATGCCTTTTTTGTGCAGTAGACTGCATAATTTGTGATTTATTGACATGGTTTCTGATGTATGTGCACATATTAGAAAGAAAATGACAAAAGTTTGTACAGTTACCCCAATATCATAAATCATATTTGTATTCACAAGTGCACTGATTTTAAATTTGATAAGCATCCAATTATCAATCCAATTATCAGGCATACGTGTTTTCAGGCAAGTGTTTAATGGAAGCTAACTTTTTTTTTTCCTTGTTTGACTCTCTGAAACTCTTGTAATAATTATATGTGGTTGTATGTCGAAGTTCAAATGTTTTGCCACCTATGTACACTAGCTTGGTAAAAGTTATAAAATCTGCAGTTCATTAGTGCTGTCATCCATATTCATGGACATAAATTGATTCATTTATGTGATAATAATATGCTGATGAACTGAACAGCTCACCAAAGTCAGCATGCCTGGTTTTAAATGATTTACCCCAATCAAATGACACACATAAATGACCAGCTTTTGTCTGCAAAAAAAAAAAAAAAAAGACAGAAAAAGAAAAATAAAGGGGGGGGGGGGGGGGGAAGGGGGAGAAACAAAAACAAACCCCAAAAAACCAAACAAATTTACATTTTACCTAAGATTTGTACAGCTCTACTGGCAGACAATGCACATTTTTTTCTGGTATGCCCAAAATCACTTTGACATGTTTTTGTATAAACAGCTCTGCACATGAATGGAGGCTATAGGCCTACAATGACAATGCCACAAAATTAAAAGTTTGAAACAGAGGGTTACAAAGTTTCATATTAATGGGATTAGCATAATTTATTCATATCATATTAGCATTGATAATTTCTCACACACACATATGATTACCTGTGTGGTACAAGTGAGGTATTGCTAAATACAAAGGGCTATGGAAGCTATCTATCTACCAAGCAGTCAGCAAAGGAGGCATAGCCTGCGCACTTGTTAAATGTCTTGAAGGAATCCAGCTATTATATATGCAGTGTGGTTCCACTGATAGGTGCAACATGTCTATGCACAATGATCTGTGACATAAATGTGATACTTCATGAATTTGTGCAATATTGAGACTATTAAACTTGATATTCACAGTCAGTCTGTGGGTGTAAAACTTTTTTTCTCCTTTCATAAGCTCGCCTGAGGTACACAATACCATAGCCCAAACCATTTGCCTTGTGATCTACAGTCCCAGGATCATATCTTGAATGCTCCATCCATGTGAAAGTTGTTAGGATCACTCAAAATTGTCCAGGCAGCTGTCAAAAAGTGCTGACTTCCCATTTTTAACTTGCTTGATGGACAATAATAGAATAACAACATGACCATGTGAGTCCCAATACTTACAAAGTTAGCCCTAATAGGCTACAGACTACAGTTATAAATCCTTCTATTTTTCATATTAGCATTTTTGAGTCTAAAAAATCAGCATTTTGGTATTTTAAAATTCCGTGAACTGCATTTAACAGATAAAAATGTCAGAAAAACATGGATGGTGGGGGGGGGGGGATTTTTGTCATATAATTCCCAGCTCGTTAATTTGTGATAATTGAAATACGAAACAACACCTGGATGTCAGCTTTATACAGGTGTATGAACTGTGCTCTTGCCAAGGTCACATCATTGTCTTTCCCCACCATAAAGTTCCCACCTGGCCTGGAAGACAGTGCATTTATATGACCACCAATGAAGCAACTCTGTGATGCAGCAAACCTGATTTAGCTAACTTTATTTAAACAGAAGCTACAGCATGCTGAAAACACAGTATTTTCATAATTACGGACTATCTCCGTTGGGATGCGCAACCAGCCAATCACAACTGTGGTCTGTACATCTACATGTACCATCACAGTACAATGGTCTCCACCTCTTATCTACATGAACCATCACAGTACAGTGGTCGCCACCTCTTATCTACATGTACCATCACAGTACAGTGACCCACCTCTTATCTACATGTACCATCACAGTACAGTGGTCTCCACCTCTTATCTACATGTACCATCACAGTACAGTGGTCTCCACCTCTAATCTACATGTACCATCACAGTACAGTGACCCACCTCTTATCTACATGTACCATCACAGTACAGTGGTCTCCACCTCTTATCTACATGTACCATCACAGTACAGTGGTCTCCACCTCTTATCTACATGTACCATCACAGTACAGTGACCCACCTCTTATCTACATGTACCATCACAGTACAGTGACCCACCTCTTATCTACATGAACCATCACAGGACAGTGGTCTCCACCTCTTATCTACATGTACCATCACAGTACAGTGGTCTCCACCTCTTATCTACATGTACCATCACAGTACAGTGACCCACCTCTTATCTACATGAACCATCACAGTACAGTGGTCTCCACCTCTTATCTACATGTACCATCACAGTACAGTGACCCACCTCTTATCTACATGTACATGTACCATCACAGGACAGTGGTCTCTGCCTCTTATCTACATGTACCATCACAGGACAGTGGTCTCCACCTCTTATCTACATGTACCATCACAGGACAGTGGTCTCCATCTCTTATCTACATGTACCATCACAGGACAGTGACCCACCTCTTATCTACATGTACATGTACCATCACAGGACAGTGGTCTCTGCCTCTTATCTACATGTACCATCACAGTACAGTGGTCTCCACCTCTTATCTACATGTACCATCACAGTACAGTGACCCACCTCTTATCTACATGTACATGTACCATCACAGGACAGTGGTCTCTGCCTCTTATCTACATGTACCATCACAGGACAGTGGTCTCCACCTCTTATCTACATGTACCATCACAGGACAGTGGTCTCCATCTCTTATCTACATGTACCATCACGGGACAGTGGTCTCCACCTCTTATCTACATGTACCATCACAGGACAGTGGTCTCCACCTCTTATCTACATGTACCATCACAGTACAGTGGTCTCCACCTCTTACCATCACAGTACAGTGACCCACCTCTTATCTACATGTACCATCACAGGACAGTGGTCTCCACCTCTTATCTACATGTACCATCACAGTACAGTGGTCTCCATCTCTAATCTACATGTACCATCACAGTACAGTGGTCTCCACCTCCTATCTACATGTACCATGACAGTACAGTGGTTTCCCCCTCATAAGGCCGCTTTTCTGGTGCACTTTTGGGTTGCCTCAGGACATTAATTTGAACGATTGTAAGGGGCAAAAACTTACCACTACTTTTCATTACAGAATTTCTTTCATGAGGATGGTACCTGCAGCAAAATACTGACCTGAATGGGTACGCCTTCACAAATATATCCATCGGTTTGGGGCCTGCCGTGTACTTGCTGATAATGATGGGCAACATGATCTGGATGGGTACCATTGGTACCCCTAGCAGGGCAAGGCTCTCCTTGGGTACCCCTTCCTCTATCAGCTTTAGTCCAGTCACTGCATCTGCTGCTGCGAAGCCAATCTGTGAATGAACAGCAAGAAATTTTGATGCTTTAACACAAAGATGTACATACATGTTACACAACTGGCAAAACAAAAACAAAACAAAACAAAAAAAGAGTAAAATGTGTTGGCTTCGTCACAAGGACTTAGCTCTGAAAGCTGACCGAGATTGTAGGTGCCATTTGATTTGATACAGAGTGATCAACAGTGTTACAAAATTCATCAGTACAAAGTACATACACATGTAAAAACCAGCAGGCAATACCATGACAACCCTCAGCCAAAGCTCTTCCATTATAGTTAATTCATCACAGTGACACTAAACAGGGCATATGCATGGGACTGACAATGTTTACACCTTGACCCTAAACAAGTCTTTCCCATGCAATCCTGTCCAAGCATTCCATAAAGTGTAACCCACATACTTCATTTGTGAGATTAATTTTTCATTCTAAAGTTATTGTGGTGACACTGAGTGAGTTGAAAAATTAACAAAATTGACCCTGTTACCTTAAACAATGGTTTAATGGACATGTACATGAACTAACATGTACGTGTAAATACATCAATCTTTTTGTTCAGTCCAGGATTTTATCCCTATCCCTAAAACCAAACATTTCAGCACTACACCATAAAATTGATCATGATTTTTTCCCATTACTTTATTCTCAATGGCGTTTTGCCTTTAGTTACCCCAGTGTCTGTCTGTTTAAACTGGCCCCACCCTATACAAAAAGTATAAAAAGTATAGACACATTTGTTTTACATGGATTGTCAAAGAAGTCAAGCATTGACTTATCGAGTCACTCTCCATGGCACAGATATTGGCGTATACTTCCTACCTTGTCTAGTGGAGGAAACCGAAGAACTCGGAGAAAACCACCGTGCACGGTTAAAGTGGTAGGAACTTTTTCCACATGCTGCCCAGGACGAGAATCGGACCCGGGTCGCAGAGGTGAAAGGCGAGCGTCTTACCGCTCAGCCAACCGTGCACCCATACCACCCGACTGTCGATGACAGGTCTGCGACTGTTTCATCATACAGTGTGCAACACCTGACAACACAGCAAGATCAATTTTCAGCCGCTATGACTGGGGTCGTGAGAGTTCACCATGTAGGATCATGACAATGGTCATCGGCTGGTTTGCAACAACAGCACATGCTCCATCCAATTACCTATGCGGGGGTACCTACACACTAATGATAAAGTTCATGCATAATTCATGACCAAATCATGCAAATTATCATGTGCTTTTGGGCGATAAGTTTTAAGTCAGGAAACAGTTGGGAGTTCTGGCGGCACACAACTGTTGCTGACAGTTGGGTCACATAGTGTACAGCTGGCTCTTAACTGTGAGATCTCACTGAATTTTGTTGGTCCATCATGGTGCGCCGTGGACAGTACCAGATACAGTAATGGCAGAAAGCAGGGCAGGGGGCCCTTTGGGCTTTCATGTGTCCTTCCACAAGGGGAGGGGGTAAAATAGGGCCTAGTCCTCCTCCCCAATAGGAGAGACCTTAGTTCTAAATTCACCTACAGATGGTGCTGCCCATCCTGTTATTGGTTGACTACCCACATCTTGTGGTCACTTTCCATGATCCTCACCTTTTTGGAATAAAGCAGGTGTAAATTTAATCTATCAATATATTGTCAAATAAGCTTTAAACTTTCATTTTATCACATTTGGGTATAATTGCAGGATGACTATATATGTACTTCAGGTAGATTAGATGATAAATACCAAATTCTTCTTGTATACAGGATGAAACTTTCAGGACTCTTGGGTTCACTGTAATGTAATGGGCTTTGCTGACCCACTTTTACACCTGACCCCAAATGGCATGGGTTCCTAAGTGTCACAAATATGCACCATGAGAATGAAAGGCCTGTGACAAGAAATTAAACCAAGTTGAACCCAGATCACCCCTAACGCTTTCCATGATCCTTAGTGCATTATATCATCAAAACAGCTGAATTTGTATTTTCACGTAATGAAATATGTTTACGTCAACATGTTTAGGTTGTGAAGCATGATGATGAACAACTTATATGCAAAAACATTATGCTCCCCCCCCCCCCCACACACACACACCCAGTGGTTAAACACGGAGACATGATTGGGACAATATGCTGTCAACACATCTTTCTTTTTTTTCCACAAATTTTAAAATGGGTGCAAAGACTAATCTCAAGTGAAGATGCATCATGGAAGCTACCACCTAAGCTTTGGTTGGAAAACTTTGGGAAAGATGTCATTTTTAAAATGAACATTGATGATTTAAAGAAACTAAAACAAGTGTGTAATATTAAAATACTACCAGTATTCTATACACAAATAATCATTTATTTCCTGGTTTAAGTCAAAAGGAATTCATAATGTGCCAAATGACTTTGCAAATATAAGCAATGAGGTCACATGAGGAACTTACATTGTTTATTTAAGAACAAGATAATAGTATTTAAAAAATAGATAAATGTTGGTATAAATCATGTGAATGATTTGCTTAATGAGAATAATGAATTTAATCTGGTTTTCTCAGTATTCTCCTAAATGCTATATGATATACCCTACAAAATTTTTAATATAGTTCATCACACATTGTTATAAATCTATTACACGTTATGTTGAGAAAATGTGGAGAAGAAAGTCTGAAGTAGATGGTATATTTTGGAAATACATCTGGATGTCCATAAATGCAGGCAGTAAAGACATAATATGCATGTACATGTAAAACAATCTCGCTACAGAATCGCTTACATGCATTTTATTCTACCATGTGGCAGGTTATAATGTACAGTGAAAACTCTTTATAATGACACCATCTGTTCTCTAAAAATGTGTCAGATAGCGGAATATGTCAGATTAATGAATCAAATAAAGAAAAGGAACTTCTTCCCATGAAAATTTGTGTCATTATATTGAATATGTTGGATATCTGAGTGTCGTAATAATGAGGTTTCACAGTGACTGTAAAAGGAAACCTAAAGATAATCCAGATGTCAACTCTCTAATGAAACAGATGACTGCAAACACTAATTTTTTTAATGTGAAAGATTTCTGTGGGAAATAATTTAACTCATTCCATACCAGTCCCTGATTTTTCTGTATATTTACTGAGATTTAAGACGACAACTGCATAATATCTAAATTCTTCACGAAAAGAGCTTTCGTTCAAGTACCAACTAAGGTGCATCCCCACCAAGTCTGATATAAAGAATCTGGTTGTTGGTTCGGGGGAAGAATTCAAAAATGTGAATTTCAATGCAATCCTCATTCAACTGAATTGAAAAGAATTGCTAACAATCAGGAATCCATAGTATCACCACCTAGTGAACAAATGTTTACCCTTCCAAAAGCTACATGTACGCTCCCACCAAGTTTCAGCACAATCTGAGTGATAGTTTTGGAGAAGTCATTGAGAGTAGCTTTGACACACAAACATACCTTAAAACACAGAAAAAAAAACTGCCGCCCCACCTCTTGAACTAATCAAGGTCTGCTGGTCCCAAGAGATGGCCGTATGCAATTATGAAGCAATCGGCTTGATGGTTTGGGAGCTCATTTTTTAACACTTGGTCAAAAAATGAATGAAATAATTCATTCAAAATCCCCAAATCACTGAGAGTACTACATTATATTTTGCAGCCTGCAAACAACGGACCTCTTCTAGCCATTCCAACAGCGGTGCTTCCCTCCAACCCAAACTATTCCCTTCTGTTTCCTTTTGATAAGTATCTGGTTCTGTCTCAGTGGGGAAAAGGGCCACAGGTCATTTATACCATTTGTATAATTTTGGTAGAGACTCACCCAAGGGACATTCCCAGCAAGTTTGAAGTGAATCTGGGCAGTGATTTTGGAGACATCGAAAATGTAAATTGTGAACAGACAACAATGGAAAACATATCAACAGACTATTAGTAAAAGCTCAGATGACTGACAGAGTCACTGGAGCTAAAAAAGAAATGATTTTTGCCAGGCACATATATCTAGCACAGTCTGAGCAGTCTGTTTTCAGTAGTTCAACTTTAGTAGCAGTTGGCAGTGACAAAGCTAAGAGGGCCACATCAATGACAAAGACAACACATATTGAACAACATGAAAGTATCTTGACCTCCATGACAGCTCAAGGGCATGAAGCTTGCTGACCATTGCTGACAGTGGAGCATACCTTGGAAGTCATGCAGATCACAATGAGAGACAGAACAGCAGGCAAGAAGACAATCTGCCTCAGCTGTGCATAGGTTCCCTTGACGGCATCCCACGTCTGTGACTCGGGCGCCTCCCGTTCCTTCTTCTCCTTCTTGAGCACCATGACGAGGGTGGTGGTGATAAGGAACACAATACCCCAGAAGTACAGGAAGCCTGCAAGGGTGAGCAGTTCACAGGATATTCCATCACACATTAACAACCCCCCGAAAATCACACATCACCTTTATTGTTTAAAATTGCTCCCAAATGATAGATTCTTGCACGTGAGTTCACAGAGATGTCAAATTTCAATCAATTTTCATGGAAAAGAAAATACAAGTTTTGACCTGCCCTCATCATACATAATATAAATACACCTAAAGTGTATTGTCACTTAAAGTGTATTACGTGAAGCCCAGACCATTCTTTTCCTCACTTCACTGTGAATATACGTGTATCCACGTCAGTACTTCAATGAAGTTATTTTACAAGGAACTTGAGTCTGGAATTGTTATTGTACTTCAGCAGGGCTCTATCACTTCCTTTGAAGTACGCTCATCCTGGGACAAGTACCCTTACCTGTTTCGAGCTACAGTGCTCCCTCTGTATAACACCCCTCATTACAAAGCGGTTTCTGATATAACACTGTGTGTACCATGGTTCCCACTGACATAGTTTTCCCATTACTTCTATGTTAAAAGTTCCTCTGTTATAAGGCGGTTCTGCTATAACATGGTCTCTTCTGTGGATCCCCACACCAGGGTTATAAAGAGGGAGCACTGTATCTCTTTTCAATTTAATTTGTCCTGCATCAATTTTTACTTGTGGCCAGACAATAGGACTTTTGCAGAGCCCTGCTTCAGGTGAAAGCAACTTTTGGTGTGATTACCGCTGGAATATTATCTTGAATTCATTAAATAATAACAAGCACTCAATGTGCTCCGTACACACTGTGATAAAAGTGGACCGGTACGGGCAATGTACTAATGTCTATACCAATGGACAATATAGAAAGAAAAAAATGGAATTTCAGAAAGGTTATCACACTTGAAAAGAGTCTTTATTAAAAAGAATTTACAGTTACAAATCCCACATTAAGAATTTTAATACCGCAACGGTAAATTTAAAGCAGCCTAAAGTTTCAAAAGCAGTCAAAGGACTACAAGAAAGATTTGTAATCACTAACACTGATAAGGCAAGTAACGGGTATGGGCTCGGAAATATGTTCTGAGAACATGTATTTGCTCGCTGAAGGCCATTTAATTTATTTGGGCTGATACAGCCTATGTCAAAATTCTACAGAAGAACGTGTGCAATATGGACAATAGTACTTCCATATGTGTACAGGTTAGACAGTGACAAGTGAGCTTATGGAGAGGAAAGAGTTTGGATTGCGGAATAGGGTAATGACTACTAGGAAGTGGTTCTGGACAAAAAGACACAAATACATGTACACTTACCAGCCAAGGTAACCATTCCTTCCTTTTGTGGCTCAAAGCGAAGATACTTGTTACAGAAGTCTGGGGACTCAAATGCCAAGAAGACGACATTGCCCAGGAAGTAGCCGGCTGTTTGACCCACTGTGTTACATGTAGATGCCCACCCAACGTTACGTCTGAAATTGAGGCATATAAATTGAACAGTGTTGCGCAATTTCCATCATCATGTTCACCAGACAGTCAGAACAAGAGACCAGGAGCAAGATTGTCAAGGGTTAACAAATTAGTGTCCATTGTGTTGGTTCTAGGGCCTTATGGCCGGGATGCTCAGGTTGACATCCAAGGCATGACACACATCAGTGCACCCCATCACAGCACGTAGCTGCTGGACAGCTACAGGAAAATTAACAATCAACTGATCAGCTCCTAGAAGACGAGCAATGAGCACATAGCTGATCAGCTCCTACAGAACGAGCAATGAGCACACAGCTCACCAGCTCCTACAGGACGAGCAATGAGCACACAGCTCATCAGCTCCTACAGGACGAGCCATGAGCACACAGCTCATCAGCTCCTACAGGACGAGCTATGAGCACACAGCTCATCAGCTCCTAAAAGACAGGCTATGAGCACACAGCTGATCAGCTCCTACAGGATGAGCTATGAGCACACAGCTGATCAGCTCCTAAAAGACAGGCTATGAGCACACAGCTGATCAGCTCCTACAGGATGAGCTATGAGCACACAGCTCATCAGCTCCTACAGGATGAGCTATGAGCACACAGCTGATCAGCTCCTACAGGATGAGCTATGAGCACACAGCTGATCAGCTCTACAGAACGTGCTATGAGCACACAGCTCATCAGCTCCTACAGGACGAGTTATGAGCACACAGCTCCTACAAGACGAGTACATGTAATGAACACACAGCTCATCAGCTCCTACAGCAAAAGTAATGAGCATGCAGCTCCTCAGCTCCTACAAGATGAGTACATGTAATGAACACACAGCTGATCAGCTCTTACAGGATGAAGTAATAAGCAAAACTGATCAGCTCTCAGGGCTCAAAATAAATGGTAACCCATGGCCAGTGTCCTGGTTGCCTGGAGGTTAACACGTTTATTTTCAGGAAAGCTGTGTTTAATTCACCATAAATACTTTGCTTATAAGGCAGTACTAATACATGTAGGTTGCCACTTCAAAATTTTGGGCGACCTAAACTCAGGTCTTAAAAACCCCTTGAGTGCCAGTCATGGCTTAAGCTGTGCTGATGAAGCTGGATTACTGTAATGATTCTAGATTCATATTCCTCATTAAAAGACCTTTCATTCAAGTACCAACATGCCTATGTTCCCAATGAAAAATTTGGTCCAGGTCAACAGCTTTCCTTGGGGCACTTTCCGCGAAAGTGCCCCAAGGAAAGCTGTTGACTCAGTCTCTAAATTGGCTCTGTAAGAGTTAAGCTCTGTTCTTTATTTTGAGGCCCACCCTTCTTATGGGTACTCTTCACCCAAAATATTACTTCTTTTTTAAAAAATCTTTTACCAGTTTTCTGACTGCAATGATGCACAGATAGCACAATATCGAACATTTCATTTATTGTGCATACAACACTGGGCATTCGGTGGTATTTGTAACAAGGATACATTTTTTTTCAAAATCAAATGTATATGCAAAACTATACATTTCTGAAAGCTAACATCTTCAAGCATATAAAAATACGACATTTATGTCTGAAAACTAAAATGGAGAGACTTTATAGACATTTTCATTCAGAAAATCATATGCTTGTGTGATGGACATGACATTTTTTCCCCCGAATTTTCATCAATTTTTAACATATTAACTGATAAATTTTTTCTTTATTGATATAATTATGCTCATAATCTATACATTGTACTTTTATTAATTTTACATGGTCATTTTATAAAATTCCCAGAAATTACTTGATCACAGGTCATATCTAGTTGACCTTATCCATGATGTCATATCCGTCAAATTTTTGAACCAACAAGTTCAAATTTTCTCCAAAAGTAAAAAAGCAAAAATAACCGAAGTTCATATTTTCCTTTTTGTAATTTGGTTGAATAGAACCTACATGTACAGTGCGGATATTAATCAAAAATTGGGAAATCTTGCGACAAATAAAATTGATGCAGCATTTACATGTACACATGCATGTACATGTACCTTTTGTGGTGGATCTGACATTTTGTGATGGATGTGTCGACATGCAGTGCCAAGAATGTATACCTGGCAACTGAAGTTAACTTTTTCAGAGCATCAGATAAGGTACATGTATTTTCATTCCTGAAAAATGTGGACAAGTCCTGGGTCCTTCATGACCTAGTTGTTGTATTCCTGAACACCCCAGCTACAGACAACAGTGAATGTCACATGTACATATTTGAAAATGCACGGCTAGTTGCAATTTAATTTAATTTTATTTTTTATTTATTTATTTATTGAGCTTCAATCAGCAGTACATCAAGATAAAAGGAAAATAAAACATCACAACACATTAAAACAAAAATACTTCTGACTTGGAAGAGTCAAACAGGTGGTTACACCTACACAAGTTGACTCCCCATCTATGATTGGCAATAAAGATGAGTAGAGCTATCACTGGATAATAATGGTGATGATTGAGTAAAATGGTCAAAGACGATAAAACAAATGTCCGCGTTTAAAATGATTATTCATTGGAAACATGAGATTATTATGTGGAAGACTGTCCCTACTTACATCATTGATATGATAACAAAATTATTCCATTGGAATATCAACTAAATTGTCACTTTCATTGGTCAGTGCAGATTATGCAGCAACTTCAAAACATTAATTTCATATTACTATATATATATAACACTTTTATCATGGAAACACAATTGACGTAGATTATATTAGTAAAGTAACAATATACACTGGAAAGATATTACATACATGTATAGTGGCTGCAACCGATCTAGTGAATTTCATCCTGTTCTTCACCATAGGCTCTACATGTGTTCATAATATTATTGTGACAAATTGCCATGTCCGTCACAGTACTTTTTTTACATAAAAACTAGTTTTTTGAAAATTACAAAATGTTTGGCAATTTTTTTGTCATTGGAAAATACAGTTATTTTGAAAATAAAATCAGTTATTTGCATTATGCTATGCTATAGAACAGCGCTGAGTATCATGAGTATTGAGGTTAAACAATAAATTTCAAAATGCGTGTTTGGTTGCCGTTATGTTCATCACTGTATAAATATTGATATTTCTCCCAGCATTATCACAGCTAGATCTTAATTTTCCTCATGGTAAACAGTCACCCAATAATTTGTCCTTGACTTCCTAACAAAAGTCCCTTTTCTGAAAAATTGATCAACGTCTGTACCATTTTTAACCAAGTAAATACGTCAAGCCAAAATTGTTGTGTCATGTGGTAATCCCAGAAAAGATGAACAATGTCTCACTTACAGTTACGCCCGTGTTAAACTTAACAGTCACCAAAAGCATGAGCCTTTTGAAACCTTTTTCCAACCTTTAAAGTGAAAGGCAAACCTTTTACAACCCATTTCTAACACTTTCCAAGCCATTTCAAAACCATTTCCATTGATTGCATTAAAACCCTTTCAAACCTTTCTCTACTGGTTTACAACCATTTCACACACTTTCTCAACCTTATTGATTAGAATGTTGAAATGGTTTGGAATGGTTTGCAACCATTTCAAATCCCTTTTCAACCTTTTACAAACCCTTTGTCAACCTTTTGCAAACCTTTTACAACCTTTACAAACCCCAGCCCAGTGCAACACTTTGCAACACCAAAAATGCATTTGGCTGTTAAGTTTTAGACAGGCTTAACTGTGGTTCATTACAAAGAGGGCATGGAGGACTGCTATGAATTTCATTTTGTATATAATCTCTTGTAAAACCTAGACCCTTAGATTTTGCTTGTCAATAGTGATAATCAAAAATGGCTTGTTTGTAAGCAATGTAAACGCTCAGAAGATCGCTGTTCTGCTGGATTAAATAAAAGGGTCCACATCAGAGTTTGGCTAGATGGTAAAAGCCCTTTATTACTTCCAGACTCATGGCTATGTAGGAGAGAGAACCGGCAATTAAAAGGTAATTAAGGTGTTATTTCATCAACAAGGATTAACGCCAGACTCCCTCTCTCTCACTCTTGGCCAGGTCGCAAAACATCATTAATCCTCTCTCTCGGCCAAGTAGCAAAACACCATTAAATGGTTGGCGGTCATTAACAGCGAGTCAGAAGTCGTCAAGCAGATAACCAGATATAAAAACCACACTCTCCGCTTCAAATGTGTTGTAAAAACCAGACCCAAGACGCCAGCAAGTCTAGAAATCACCTCTAACATGTCTATCTCTGGTCTAGAAATCACTTCTAACATGTCTATCTCTGGTCTAGAAATCACTTCTAACATGTCTATCTCTGGTCTAGAAATCACCTCTAACATGTCTATCTCTGGTCTAGAAATCACCCCTAACATGTCTATCTCTGGTCTAGAAATCACCTCTAACATGTCTATCTCTGGTCTAGAAATCACCTCTAACATGTCTATCTCTGGTCTAGAAATCACCTCTAACATATCTATCTCTGGTCTAGAAATTACCTCTAACATGTCTATCTCTGGTCTAGTAATCACCTCTAACATGTCTATCTCTGGTCTAGAAATCACCTCTAATATGTCTATCTCTGGCCGTTGAGAGATGGTTAATTATTTCATTTACCAAAGCGTTCACTGTGCAGTCTCTGGAGAAGCATATTAACAATGTTATTTGGCCAATCAACATTGCTCGGCTAATTGACCTTAACTGGCGCACCATAATATATCTGCTGTGTTTAAGAGTTTTTCCTTATTTACTCTTAAACTATTATTAGGTGATTTCACTTATAATTTCTTTCATGAATAATATTCAACTTCAATAGAATTTACTTCAAATCTTTACACTCTGATTAGTGTATATTATCTCATTAAAGTAAACATTTGTGTCGAAAAATCCTTATCAGCTTACATGCATGTTTGAAGATAATGTGCACCGGTAGATTTGGTCAATTACAATTACCCCAGCAATCATCATCAATATCCTTTAAGTTCCTCCATCCATTCCCTTCTTTTTAAACTTTACTCTTACTTCTTAAATAGTTTCCTCTACATGACAAATAAATATGAAGGCTTTTCCTGTACATTGCATTTAATCAACACAATAATCCTTAATATGTGCATGTACTTTGGATAATACCAATTCTACCTTAATATGTGCATGTACTTTGGATAATACCAATTCTACCTTAATATGTGCATGTACTTTGGATAATACCAATTCTACCTTGATATGTGCATGTACTTTGGATAATACCAATTCTACCTTGATATGTGCATGTACTTTGGATAATACCAATTCTACCTTGATATGTGCATGTACTTTGGATAATTAATACCAATTCTACCTTAATATGTGCATGTACTTTGGATAATACCAATTCTACCTTGATATGTGCATGTACTTTGGATAATACCAATTCTACCTTAATATGTGCATGTACTTTGGATAATACCAATTCTACCTTAATATGTGCATGTACTTTGGATAATACCAATTCTACCTTAATATGTGCAAGTACTTTGGATAATACCAATTCTACCTTAATATGTGCATGTACTTTGGATAATACCAATTCTACCTTAATATGTGCATGTACTTTGGATAATACCAATTCTACCTGCTTTTCTTAATATTCTTCTTGAATGGCATGAATTAAACAACAGTCCTTCAACAAATGAGCTACACCATAAATATTGTTTAGACTTTTTTTTTTAATCTGACTTGTTTGGGGGATTTTACATCACTAATTCTACACCATATAGTGAATAATACTGATATCTTTGATAGGTAATTTTCCATTAAAATTGTGTAAAATATGACCAATAATTTGCCAAAAATGTGTTTTGTGAAGAAAATGTTATCCTTACAATAAAGAAAGCTTTTCCCAATGTTGGGCAGTGACATGCATAGGTTCACTTTACTTTTAGCTTTTTTGACAAAATACTGAATCTTGTTAGGGAAAGTTTTGCTGAAAAAGGGTCTTCAGAGTGGCACATAGCTACCTGTTGTAGGGCCACTGATGGGAGTGAACCCCACTCACCTCCCACCCCCCACCCCCACCACACCCCAGGGACAAGGAAAAACATAACGTGAGACTTTCAACAACCTGGTTACATTAGCAACCGAAAGAAAAGACTAATCATCAGCATGACTGGGCTGACATTTTATCCAAGCAGACTATATGTAGTGCACTTGATATTCAAGTTCAGATCGCTCAAAACATCTGTACCACCCACATCTGCACATAACTGTAGCACGCCACTGCATTAAAAAAATTTAAGGGATATTTTGGATACGTGAACCAATTTTCCTTCAGCCATTTGGCCTTATTATTTTCTGCATTTGAATGAGTTAAATTCCACAGTTTAACCTCTCCCCTTTTTTTATTTCTTTGAAGATGACACTGCAAGGATAATAGTAATAATTAAAAATAACGCTCAGGGAGTGGATTACCCTCCGCAACCACAATCTTTTTTTCCTCAATTCTGTTTTTTTTTTTCTTTTCTTTTGGTGTAAACATATTTATTTGGACATTACAGTACACATATCCTAACAGTAATGATTGATGAAAATTGGGAAAAATAGAAATACATTTTTGCACAGCTAAGAAAATTTTGACATTTTGCTCCGGTGAAGCTACATGAGAGCCATATATGGTAATGTTTCACAGTTTGTATGGTGAATGGTGCAAGATGGGAAATCGAGTCATGTATGCTGATCGTGGGGCAGCATACATGTATATTAGGGACAGAAAAAGAAATAATGCCATGTGTCTTCTCCAGCTGAGCTGCAAGAACATTTAGCACAATTTTTTACACCAATTTTAAATAAATGCAAATTTGCATGTAATTGGCTAGAGGGAGACGTGCATGTTGAACTGAAAGAAATCTATCGCAAATGTCATAAAGTTCCTGGAATTTTATTGGTCAAGCTTAGGAATTTTTTGGATTATTTTACATATGAATATCTGTAATGATGGAGAATTCCAAATCTCGAGGGGAAGTTTGTTCCAGAGCCTGGCTGTGGCAGGAACAAATGATGTATCAAAGAGGTCAGAAAGAGCAGGAAAATGAGAAAGATCAAACCTCTGATGGGTATCATGGGTTTGCGTACCTGGAGTAGACATACTATAAATTCTTTTTCTTATGAGTTAGGACAATTAGCCACTCAAAGCTGGGAATTTTACAGTGCATATTTTCTACTTCAAGAAATAAAAGTATTTGTAGGTAACCTTTATTTAGGACAGGTGCCATAATGCAGTACAAACTGCACCAATAATTTGACGGAACTGTGATGAATCCTTCTTGACATACATGTATTATGACAACATCGTCCCCTTGTGCCCCACTCAGACAGCCTTCAAATAAATACTTCAAAAGTTCCATAACAAATTTAAAAATAAGAAGAAGCTGGTTTTCAATAGGGACATGGTCCATTATAATGTGCCACCTCTGATAACAATTTTGTTAAGCTGCGATGGATCCATGTTGATATATCATGGTAACTCCAGCCCCTTGTGTGCCACTCAGAAGATCTTGAAATTAATATTTTAAAGTTTTACAAGAAGTTTAAAAATACTAAGACGCAGCTAATTTTTAGTAAGAACCTGGTCCATTAAAAGATGCATCTCTGAGGCAAATTTAGTAAGGCTACAATTGATATTTTTTGAGACATGACATTTACACCGCTGGGGTTGACACCACTCAGATGGCCTTCAATAAGTACATTTATTTAAAAGTTTCACAAAATTGAAAAAAAAATACTCAGAGGAAATTGGCTTTTGATAGGAACCTGATCCATTATAAAGTTTTTCTGTGACAAAAATTTGGTAAAGATATGCTAAACATTTTTTTGAGATATGGTAACGTCATCCCCTTGTGCGGCACTCAGATGGTCTTGGGATAAAAAGCCTATTTCAAAAGTTTCATAAACATGATAAACAGTTTAAAAAAGATAAGAAGAAGCTTGTTTTCAATAGGAACCTGGTCCATTTAATATAAGGTGCATCTCTGACAAAAACTTGCTACAGCTACAGTGAATAGGGGTCAAATTTACTCTTAAAAATATGTTGATAATAAAAATTCCATATCGCCTTATTTGTTATGTATTTCAATCACCCAAATACCATTTTTAATAAAATGTAGACAATTTCTATAAAAATATGGTTTCCATGGCAACAACACACATGTATCCTGCCAAAGTTTCCCATGAAAGCAAACCTGTTAGACATATACGATCCAAGATCCAACAATTACTTTGGTGAATAATTTGTGCTACCATATATTTATAAAAAGAGATTAGCATTTAGTAGGGTTGTTGGTGTCATATTTTGCAACCCCCCCCCCCCCCCTCCCCAAAGAAAAAACAAAAACAATAAAACAGGTATAATCACCAGACAGTCGGCTGCAAGGATCCTAGATAAAGCTTTGACTGGCTGCAGAGTGTTAAGTAGCACATGCTGAACTATCATCATGTAATATCCACTGAAGCACCAAGTGAGGGCATCAATAAGAGGCAGGCCTACATTTATATCTAACAATGTCAACCACAGACATGAGACCAGTGTTTCAGTTAACCCCCAAATGGGGGTATATTACCCTTTCAAAACCTGAAATACCCTCTGAGAAAATTCTTAAGGGTCAAAAGTCTTGTTTATTTGCATATAAAATTGGTAAAAATCTAATCTTCTCTCTCAAATTTCCCTTCTGACGATTCCCTGAAAAAGTTCCTAATGGAAACTCTGTGAGACCCTCAGTTGCTAGGAACAGGAACCATGCTTCAGCTATGATGAGGACACATCTACCAATCATGTGACTTTACTAACCAGAAATAACAGTTTTTCTGCCAAACAGATGAAATTTTCCATTTATATATGTTTGGCATGTGTTACGCTTGGAAACTGAATGAACTTTTCTTAAGCTTTCTGCTTTCTGGAGTTGTTACTTTTGTCATAGAAGCTTGTGCTTACTACATGAATCTACCCTCCTTCCTGTCAAGTTCCTTGCTGCAGCCTGGGTGACAGCACAGGATCTCAGTTAGTATTATATGAATACCTCCTATTAATTTGGTACATACCTGTGCAGCATGGTCAGAGCCCATCCATCCACTGCAATGTCTTGAGTCGCAGCGAGAAAATTAAGGCAAAAAAAGACAAAGGTCAAGGTATAGACACTGACCCCACCACTGGTGTTCTTGTGACCCTCCCCAAGCAGGTCTGGCACTGTGCCCGCTAACACCAGCATGAAAACTCCAATCAGGTACTGCGTTGGAATCAACCAAGTTTTCCGTCGTCCAAACCTTGGGATGAACATAGAGTCTACAAGCGGTGCCCATAGTAGTTTAACACTGAATGGCCAGTAAACGAAGCTGAAGATTGCCTGTTCTTTGTAACTAACCTTCCTGGCTTGTAGCAGATAAGGGATGCTCCCTGCCAGGCCTAGTGGAATGCCTTGTAGAACATACAGAAATGTCAAAAGGGCTACATTAGAATGGTCCCCTTTCAGGTCACTCTTCGGTAACCTAACTTGGGCTTCGCTATCGCCCTCTTTCTTCTGCTTGGCCTGCTGGTCAGCCAAATGGGTGCTCAAGGGAGCATGAGGGAGATTGAGTTCAGAATCCAGTTCTACTCTGTCACTAAGGTGGGGGGGTACGTTGGCGGCACGCCTGATTGCTCTGGTCTGTACTGGCATGGGGACTTTCTTTACTTCATCAGTTCTGGTCTCTGTGTTTGACATCTGTTGATGTTTTTACTGCTCACTGGTAACTGTAAACAAGCAAACAAGACCATGAAAATATTCTGTATGATCAAGAAAAAAAAAACAATGTCAACACAACCCTCAGTATAGTAGATACTCAGCAACAAAAACAGCAACAAATTTAATCCACATACATTAGTTTCATACTTGCATACGGTAGTTCTATAAATTTTCACGCTAGTACTTGATGCGTAAAAAAAAAAAGATGCGCCAAAATTAATTGACACAATGAAAGGTTATACAAAGACAAACCACAATCTGTGAAATTAAAATATGCAAATATTTTCTAATTTATGGAAAAACAAGTTTACACAAAAATTAACCAAAGTGAAAATTTCTAGAACTACTGTAACTAAAAAAAAAAAAACAAAAAAAAAATAAAACAAAAGCCCAGACAGTTTCTTCATGTTGGTGACAAATGTTTAAAGGCAGAAATGCACCATACCCCTAGTAGATGGAAAGCCCACTTGGGTACAACGGTGGGTTCCAGATTAAGATTTAATCTACATTGTCTTTTGTCTATTCCATGATACGTGCATTATACGTGTTACACTGAAAGGACAGAAGGGTTCTAGTCAAAACGTGCATGTACCTTCATTCAAATGTACCTAGGGTACATTTTGATCAGAGTACGTTTTCACTAGTGAAAACCTACACTGTAAATATTTTTTATTTTTTAAATAATTCTTTCTTCAGTGGTGTCACTTTTTTCTGCCATAGGGCTTTCAAAATACACCCATTCTTTAAAAAAACAGCACTGGTCTACAGACACGAAATGTCAAGATTTACCATAGATATAGATTGGGGGTGGGATGGGGGGGGGGGAAGAACCTGTGTAAAGATGTACAGTGGTCCCTGTCTTGAGAGGTCACTCCAATGAGAGGCCACCTGGCTTGAAAGGCCACTTTTGGCAGGTCCCTGCTGCTATGTTTTCCATGTTATTGTACCTCTGATGAAAGGCCACCTGTCTTGAGAGGCCACTTTTGGGCCTGCCTTTGGGGTGACCTCTCAAGACAGGGACTACTGTATATGGCTGTACACTTTGAAAATTTTGCATTTGCTCATGCCAGTTGTGTATTTCTGTGTTAAATATATGCCTTTGGCTAAGGATCTCAAATGACTATTATAAGAACTGGTAAACCATACTCTAAAATAACTCAGTAGCAGGCTTGAAAAATTTCATAGATTTTGCTGACACATGAGTAGGTACTAGTTAATCGTATCCAAACCGGAACTGTTAGAATGCGGTGACAGACACGTTGAATTCCACGTCCTGAATGACAATTTCGTCGATCTCCAGTTTCTTCCAAATCAAACTTCGTCAACAATTGAAATAGTCGAAGACAAGAACAGACGAATGATCAATGATGTCGGACACAATTTAGTCGAAAAGTGCTAATTATTTTAAACAAAATTTGTATGATAGTTCAACAAGTGTCTGTATAACTGCCAGACGACTGTACCACTAAACAGTACCAACTGCAGTCTGTAGACCCTACTGTTTCCTTTTTTCATGAGCTACTTGTGTGCAAATCCCAGCAATAAAAAAATTGGCAAAATAAAATACCTCTATTTTTTTTTTTACTTCATCATTTGTCCGCAAACGCAGAAATCTGATCAATTGTTTTGTTAATCAATTATCACACCGATTTGGGCGAACTTTCTTTTTCAGAAATAACTGACCACTTTTTCAGCATGATGGAAAGCCATGTGCCTCAATAAAAGATGAGTCTTTTACCTACTGGTCCTCGACAAACAACCCCCCATCCAAAAAAAGGTCTGATGTACGCATGAATGACACTAAAAAGATTTTCGTGGGACTTTTAAGGAATCTTGGCTAAAATTCGCAAATAAATTTGCCTAAAATAACTTTTCCGCCACTTTCCCATTCAACCATATGTAATTCGAAAATGATGTTTTTCGCCTTCACTAATTTATCGATGAAATTGGTTTTGTCAGTGTGGTATCCCATAATCAGCCCTAGATCTGTTAGAAAGCTATTATTCTCATTCAATCTCCAAAGGGCTTTAGCAACATCAAACGCTCAACGTGTATAAATTGTGGTGATGTTCCCATCCAAATTCATTCGTATCACAACTTAGAACTTAGAAAGAGAGTAGATCTACACATGTACAAAGAGAGAGAGAACAGTTCCAAAATCACCATCGGTACCGTATTGCACCATATAGGCTATGTCGAGTTAATACTGATCAAACCACCAGCTCCAAAATGCCCCCCAATCTGAGGCAAGTGTATGTGTAGCCTAGGCCTACGTTTGTCTTTTAAAGAGATACTATTTTGCCTAAGCCTCAGCCTATTGCACAGCCTTTTTTTAAGAGATGCCGACTTTTCTCTAAATCAGGAACCATGCCTGAAATCAGGAAAACATTTACCAAGTTCCGGTGTGTTAGCCGAATTATTTATCTTGAATATTTGACTTTTCATGCCACCTAGCGAGAGCCTGAAAAAGTTAAATAATCAACAAGATTTATCTTGTATATTCCACTTTCTTGAAACAAAATTGTGGAATATTCAAGATACAAGTTGAATAAATGAGATTTATCTTGGATATCTAACTTTGTGAGTCATGCAGCAAAAATTTTAAAATTTGAATATTCAAGATAAAAGTCATGTATTCAGTTTAATATACAATGTTCAGAATACACAAAATTCTTGAAGGGTTCAAAGATGTATACCTTTTAAGATTGAGCAACACAACATGACCTCGTGGGTTATACACATAGATTTAAGTCATTTCATATGCCTTTGTAATTATGCAAATGAAATTTTAAATTTCAATCTTTTCTTTGTGAATTGAAAATGGAAATTGCAAAATTTGTCTAGTCATTGGGTCTACATGCAATGATTTAATACCATATTCCACATTAAGTAGCCAGTAGCTTCTGTACTATTTTACTTTTTAACCTTTTTTCTTTTTCTTGTTTGACGTGGATGCATAAAATCTATCATTATGGCAACAATGAATATTTGTTCAATGCAGTAAGGTAAATCAATTGCACAGGAACACTCCTCGTTGGGAAATTACAAGGGGTGTGTGACTCCGTATACAATTTGTTCATGAATTATTTACATCAGAGCAAATGGGAAATGTCAGGGGTTTTGGGGCAACTTGAGAAAATATTCTTGGTTGCTCATTGGCAACTCACAAAAAAATTGAATTTATACCCCTGCTTACACATAGGGCCTACACTGTAATAATATGTCAGCATTGAAAAATAACAAGAGGACTGTGACATGTACACATACCCCTTGAAATTTTTTTAAGATTTGCCCCGAAAAGGGACAAAGAAATTCAAATCATAAAAAAAAAATTAAAAATTAATGGAGCGTGTCCATTTGAACAATCTGTTAAGAGACCCACTCGAGGTACATTGCCACCAAGTTTAACCCTTTCCCCTTGAATTAAGACTGAGTCAACAGCTTTCCTTGGCATGGGTTGGACACTTTTTAGTGCCCAACCCATGCCAGGGAAAGCTGTTGACCTGGGGCATGTGATCTTGATAGGTCTCATCTACAATTCTCAGTCAAAATTGTTTTTAATAACTGTTGAAATTAGTTGAAATACTGAAGCGGACATTTGACCACCAGCCGGTTTTGGCCCGTTTAAAGGGGAAAGGGTTATGGTCAATCTGACAGATGGTCTTGGAGAAGATGTAAAAACCATGAATTAGAATGCCCATTGACTTACACAGTAATCAATGGGAAAGGTGTATTTACCAGTAAGTACCCAAATTGATAAAACAGTTGAAAATTAGGAATCCACAACATGGCCTCTTAAAGAACAGTTTTGTTTGACCATTCCACAAAGATATCCACCAAGTTTCAGCTTAATCTGAGTGACAGTTCTGGAGAATAAGTAGAAAACGGCCATAACAGACAAAAAATGGGGAGAATGCACTTTACATGTCGGTCCTCAAATCTCGCCAGCACAAACCAAACAAATATCCAAGATGGCGGTTCACCAAAAAAAATCAACGCTTTGAGTTTTAAAACTTCCATAAAACTCGGGCATGTATATGATAATTACATGAATTTATATTACGTGTGCTTGAAAAGAAAACATTTTAGATTATATTTTGTAATATTTTTCATTAAAGAAAATTATTTGATAGTTTTTTCTGAAAAAAATGCTTGATGTGCTTCTCAGCCTATGGGAAGGAATTGATCATAAAGCCAAAAAAATGGAGGGAAAAACAAAGCAGAAAACGTGGGTTTGGGGACAGTAGCCCCCACAATTACCAATAAACTAAAAATTACAAACTTCTTACTTACAGTTTTAATCAGAAAATGGATCAAAACTGCAGTCAAATGTTTCTGTGGACAATGTTTCCTCCTCCTCGGCCTCTGGAATTTAGTCCACAGGCGTCACTATGCGTAAGGCAGCGGGAGCTAAAGTGTTCAGCGTTGACAGAGGTGTGTGGCATTGTGGATTATAAACTCTTCTGATTAAATCCAAGAACTTGCTAAATTTGTCTTCTGCATTACTAAAATATTTCCAACTAACTACAAATTCTTGGAAAAAGCTGTCGTAAAGCAGCTTTTGAGTTCCAGTTTTAGGTCGGCTTCTTTTCAGTGCATGCCACATTGATTCTGTATTTTGGGTGTGTACACTTTCTGATACAAATTCTTCAAACTTACTGTGATTCACAGTGTTATGTGAATACATGTAACCATGTTTGTTCAAGTTATGATAAGCTTTCCTGTGCACAGTCAGAAAACATACTTCCCCGTCAAATATATTTCAGAATAATGGGTAGCAAAGTTTCCTCATAACATTTCTCAACTATCTCAAAAAAAACAAAAACAAAAAACAAACAAACTTTCTTGTTTTCCTTTCAATCCCACCAAACACCCAGCATCCACTTACTCTCCTTCCAAGGTTATACTTCCTCTTTCCAAATTTCCTGTCATCAATTTCTACAACAATCCCAGATCAACCAATCTGCTCCTTATCAAAAAATAGTATTTCAGTACATAATACCCTGCAAAAGTTAAACCAATCGACCACTGTGTACTCACTTCCAATTTGTAACGCATGTTGCACAAAAGTGTTTGGTAACTGGTACATGTATACCCAATAAAATGTCAATTTCAGTATTTTTTTCCAAACTCAGATGAGATCCAGCTAACCAACTTTCCTTCCTGATAGATATATTCTTATTACATTTTGGGTACCCACATCTCCACACTTTTCCGTCAACTGAGTATGATTTGTCAGATCATAAATGAAAATTTCCAGCTCCACAATACTTTCACGGTCAAGAAAAATCACCTAAAATTTCTTTTCCTGACAACCAACGTAAAATACTGTCAAAATTGTGTGTAATTAAATGTAGATCATCATAAACAAAAGCCATAAGGATAAACAAAACATCTCAATATTGGAAAAACTCAATGAATGAAAGCACATGTCCTTTGTTGACAAATTTCTTTGCTTCTTCATGATTGGCTAATCATAAGTTGATTGACAGCGGCAGGGTGTCCTGGGTATAAACTTTCTCAAAATTATATTCCTTCTAACACTACTACATTAAGCATTTCAGCAATATTAGTCTAATTCAAGTTCACTTTTGTAAACTTGCTTCATACAATTTTTCGTGCTCTTTTAAATTACCTAGGCCATTTAACCCAAATATGTTTTTTTAGGCTTTTCGATTTCAACACCATAACCCCCTACATAATGGCAAATCTCTTGCGAGATTTTTCAGAAGACTTCACCAACCGGTAAAGTGCATTAGTTCCAAAAAAATCATAACAAAATAGAAAAAAAAATGCATTTAACTGTAATTAGTGATAAACAGGACTGCATGCTGTGCATAAACATACATGTACAGCTAGTTGTTCCCAATTTTAAAAGACCATTTCAGGCACATTCTTATGTTGGCTTGATGTGCAATATACATGTACTTGGGCATCACAGATACTCGACTTGAAATGGAGTTGGATTCTTTTTTCACACTTTCCCCTTCCATTCTTCTCTCCAATAAACAGCCAGAATGCTGCAATTACCAGTCTATACTCTGTGTACCTAACTTTGTCAAGAGACCAAAATTATCAAGGTGCATAAAAAAGAAGTTTGAAGACAATCCAGGTGGTGGTTTGGGGGAAGATTTTTTTACAGTAAAATATACTCCACAAGAGTAAAAAAAAAAAAAAAAAAGAAAAGAAAAAAAAAGGATATGCCAGGAGTCATTTTAATTTACAAGGGAACACAGTATTTTTATTTGTCTCCCAAGTTCTTACTTGGTACTTTGCCTATAAGGCAGGTGGCCTGAGCCTCAATAGAGATTCAATAGTGTGGAATATGGCAAAAGGGGCATGATAAATATGACCTGTGTGTGTGTGTGAGAGAGAGAGAGAGAGAGAGAGAGAGAGAGAGAGAGAGAGAGACAGAGAGAGACAGACAGACAGAGAGAGAGAGAGAGAGAGAGAGAGAGAGAGAGAGAGAGAGAGAGAGAGGTCTGTGTAGGAACGGAGATAATGACATGGATGATACATGTACATGTACAAGGTCAGTCTCTCATGGGAAAATTCAAAGGTTCCTATGTTTTTATGTCTAGGCTTAAGTTACATGATGACGACTAGCTACATTGCTATCTCTGACAGGACCAAAACAAAATGACTTCTTATCAACATGCTGACAGAGTATTGGGAAAGGGCAAAGCCAGTGGGCGTGGTTACTGTGATTGGTCCATTATTACTCTCATAATAATAATGAAGAAGGCTATAATCGTACAAAGCTACATAACTTTGCCTGGGAAAAATAAAAAAAGAAACAATATCTGGAGGAATTTGTTCCACTGAATTCAATTGATCAGGCCTGTATCACATGATAACTTGTTAGTCTACTGTTTTAGTTAACTCTTGATTGAGTTAAAGTGACAGATGCAGCACAAAGAGTGTGCCTTAGCTGGTTTTGGATCAGAATGCTCCAGTGTGTTATTTGGGTTTGAAAACATAGTGTTGTCTTGTTAAATGGTCATGGAAAGTCTAATTGTATTGTTGTTTGTAGCCAATACCCTATAAAGCAGAGTATAAATTGTTAAATTTAATTCACTTTATGTTGAGAAGTAATGATATAACATTGCACAGTAGTGCTTAAGGTAAAGTTGATATTTGAAGAAAATTTCTCCCTCTATATTGTTTTTTTTTCTTTATTGAAGGGTGTGTGACATAAGTGCAGGTTTGAATACTGACAGCTCACTCCTAGCTTTCTTTATGCCCTGAGTCAATGTTTACTTCTGTACACTGATACCTTGTGGGACTGACCTACCTGTACACAAACAAACTTGATTTATAGTCCTATATGTGGTGACTCAATGTTGTTGTGGCTTGAGTGCTACATGAGAGAAAATTCATGAACATTTCATCTGGATGAACTAAAGTGTATCTTTAGAAATTAGAATCATCTAGATCTTTCCATCAAAAGCACAGGTCCACTAGGGAGAGGTATTGAAGGACACAAAGTCTGCATGTCTGACTGACTGAAGACCTAGGAAATATGTATCTGCTAAACTGAACAGCCAAAAGGGAAAAGTCATGATTTCAGGAGAGAACAGTGGATCGACCAGAGAAGACTGCCCTTGCCATATATACCAGCCTGACTTGTCCTTGGACTGTTATTATGGACTTGAACTGATTGCAGTTTTGTTTGCAATACATGTATTAATTTACAAAAATAAAGAAATGTGATGCGTGAGGCAGCTTACAATGAGCTGACGAAGCCAGCAAACAAGACTGATCTGCTTTGAACACCCAATTCTCATAACACTAGATCCAAGTGTCAAAATCAAGAAGACAGCAGGCGGGTCAGTGCTGCCACCTGGAACCTCTGTCTCAGACCATGTGGCTGAAAATAGTGGCCATCCAGTGATCCACTAGTGTCAGGCATGCAATTAAACAGATTACTGGCAGTAATATTAACTCATTCCACACCAGTCCCTGATTTTTCTGTATATTGACATAGATTTAGACAACAATTGCATATTAAATTCTCATGAAATGAGCTTTCATTCATGTACCAACATGCCTACAGTCTTAAGTCAGTGCCAGAACCACTGACCAAGGCCTGTCACCATAGTATGGAATGAGAAAAGAAAAGGTTTTTAGCCTGCTTGCCAATGGGATCAGACAAATCTTGGACATACATTGCACTACTGTTTGTGTTACACTGGGTAAAACATGACAACTTTGTTGATGTGCTCACATACAGCGAGGGGCCAGTAACGGAGGTTATTCTCAAGGCTGGGGTTATACTCCCAGCAAACCTGGCCCTCGAGGATTCGCCTGTCGGGCCATGTTCGCTGCAAATCCCAACAGGAATGTGGGGCAGCAAATCTCACCTGGCATACGGAGGCAACTTTACCGCTTAACTGTGACCACTACTCTACCAGTAGACTGTGGTCATTTCTCGAATAATCTACAAGGCACAGATAAGTGAACAGCGTGTTACTGGAACTTTGTAGTAACTCTTTCCTGCTCATATCATCCCAAAACACCCAGACGTCAATTGTTGTCTGCCTTGACATTTTGACTTGAATTTCTCCTTACAATTACAACTCTTAGATTCAATTTGTATGTTAGACCTTTCGTGATAGCACATCCTAGGTGACAAGCTTTTGTTGGCACCAATTGGGTGCCTTGTGCCCAATCCATGCCAAGGAAAGATATCAACTGAGTTGTATTCTGACCAGGACTGCATAAATTATTGTTTTAATATGGCATTGTAGCCATGATCAAGAGTCCCTGTGATTCTTTGCTCAGTTCATTCTAGATTCCACGAGTATATGGAACATAAAGTCTGAATACCCACAACACCCCCACAAACCTGGCTGGCCAACACATAGCTTCTGACAATTTCTAAATAACTTGCCTTTCCACACATGGATTGTTGTGATGTTGGGGTCCTGCTCTTGCCAATTAACCCTTAAAGTGCTAATCACTGCTATTGTCATTTTCTCATTACTGTTAAACATATGATGGCTAAAAGATTCAAAATCCTCATGAAGATACCTTTTATTCAAATACCAGCAAGCTAAGTCTAAAGCAAAAAGTAGTCTTAGTCAACAGCTTTCCTGGGGGCACTTTGCGCGCAAAGAGTCCCCAGGAAAGCTGTTGACTCAGTCTTAAATCAGCACTTTAAGGGTTAAAAAACATACTCCAGATGCTTCAGAGCTGTGCCCTCCTAGTAATTAACAAGACAAACAAACAGTATACATGTACCACAGCTTTGGATCCTAAATCTGTTAGTTAATTGGATCAATCACGCTCCTACTCACGTGTATAGATTTATATTCAAGGATGTGGTTACTGAACCGGGTCCGGTTTGGTTGTTGAAGCAACTATGGAGCTGGACATGGCATCACAATACATGTATACACAGCGAGCCAGATGTATACCGTACTCGATCCAATACTATGAGAAATCACTCGAGTGCTGGGTCTAATATCGCAACCAACTACAGTATGAGGGCCGGTTCCGGTATTGTAACTATAATACTGCAAGAAAGTGGTGGAGGGCCGCGTCCTGTATGTACATGTAGAAAATGGGACCTGCGAGCAAGCCTTGCTGCAAGGAAATATTACAGTCTAGGTCTCCAGCACTTACCCTAAGTTGTAGAATACAAGCCCCCCCCCCCCCCAAAAAAAAACGTCACTTTTACTGTATAACGAATGAGGCATAACTATTAGGTTTATTCCGTTCTGTCCCAAATTTGGGCTGGCATGCTGCGTGACCCCAACATTACAATGGTAGCCAACCATAGGCCTCAAAGTTCTGTAGTAGGAAAATTATCAGTGTTGCCAACCTGCCAAACTTAAAATCCGGGAGATAAAGAATAAAATTACGGGAGATTGATAAATTAATATGAAATATAGAAGGGAAATGTTAATGAAATTCCGGGAGGTTACTTAGAATTGTCAAAAATCCACACTTTTTCAAGAATTTTCAGCATTAAATTCCGGGAGTCTCCCGGGAAATCCGGGAGGGTTGGCAACACTGAATTATCCGCTATCAGAACCAGTTCTGTGGACACTTCATTTTTATAATTTTAACAGTTGTTTATTTTCGCAGTGAATATGTTATTTTACATGTAATACTATCACTTTATACTGTTGTCTAATTTATCTCTTGTGTTATATGTATGTATACTTTAGTTGACATGGTTTTAAAAGTTCAAGAGCTTTTCTGTAGTCATCCTATTCAAGGAGATTTATTCAAACCATGGGGCTGCTATTGCTCTATGTTCAAACATTATTCCATTTTCCATTGCTTCATGCATCACGCAATTGGCCGCAAAGATGGCTGCAGTGAAGACTGAGAAACAATTAATGATCATCAGTGAATTGAACATATTGGCAAACAAAACAGTGAAACGGCCCACAGGAATAGAAAAAACAAAAGAAACAAAAAGGGTGGGAGGGTGGGAAAAGAAAAACTATCAGAACAGCGAGACTCCAGGCAATCGACTGAACAGAACGCAATCAAAAGGGAGAATGACGAACAAAGGGAAAGGCGCAAAAATTGAAACAAAGGAACAAGAAACTCGGAAGAAAACGAGAAGAGAAAGGAAAACAACTATATTATCGTTCACCAGTCAATTGAAAATTTTGAACAACAAAATAATCACATTATTTAGGGCCTGATAGATCAGCAAATGTTTATGGAGCCTGGTGCTCTGTTAAAAGAACACGGTCTAAAATAATCAAATTTTCTCTTCCTACCATCCTAGGCTACCTGTTGGATTACAGCAGTCAAATAAGAAGAAAACCACTGAAATTTATTATGCAATTCATCATTATTATGTCTGCAAGATATACTGTTTATTTTCCCACAATAATCTCAGCTTGTGTTGCCAAAACACTAAGTTACATTTAATTCATTTATAATAATTCAAAACTCAAATATACAAGACAAAGAACAACTAGTGCTGTCCAGACTCCAGCTGAAAAATCTCTGTAGCAAAATTTTCTTTACTTCTAGCATTTTTTTCCACTTCTTCACATAACTTATAAGAAACACTTATTTTTGAGAAAATTTGTAGCAATTTTGAAGAGCACTGTAGCAAAATTTTGCTACAATGCTCCAGTTGGACAGCCCTGAAGGCTGAAGAAGTAAGAAAACAGGTACATGTACTTGATGTACCATAATTTATGCATACTCTTGTTTTCCGTGCTAAGTAGGGACGCCACATCATTCCACCTGTGCAATGGCCATATGGCATATGTCACAAGCCACCTGTGCGCAGGTGACACGGCACCACCGATAAAGGCGTTTGCCAAGTGTTGACCAAGTCTAACTTGTCATTCTGAAATTCTGTCATTGACTGTCGCAGTAAAGTTGTGTGTACCGAACTGTTAACAAAATAATTTACGGCCATTTATGCTAAAGATAAATATGACGCTTCCCCAAGCGCAAGTGTGAGCCGATGCTATCGCAGTTTCGTCTACTAGCATGATTTATGCTCAGGTTTTGTGATAATTTCGCCCTGCCCCACACTGGTTTGCGAATACTATGACACCGGGCCCATGCATGGTGGAATACGAAGCATGCATTTGTTTACAAATGGATGGTTGCGACGCCTCAGATGGCGGTCGTAAAGCAGTGTTTCTTCACAACAGGGCATCTCCAAAAGATGATACTAATGACATACCTGTTCTCACCATTCCAGTGCACCACTGGCTAGGCGATGTATACGCCAATGTTGTCGGTTATACGTCCAGATGTGTCATCGGATCTGTCACCGGTGTGTTTCCGACTTGCCGCATATACGTACGTGGCACGCTGGGACGGGTTCGCCTAATTACAGAAAGCGACAGAAAAGAACAGAAAGTGACCAAAACAACTGAAAACGACCGAATGCGACCAAATGCAACAGAAATCGACCGCAAGCGAGCTATTTTAAGGTACATACACTTAAGCGTACGCAACATAGTCCGGAGAGTCTTAACATGCATGTAGGGAGACTGGGGGGAAGCGGAACACTGCGAAAGGAGTGTGAATTGTTTTATTCTTAGGGACAGACCATTTGATACTTGGGGGGGGGGGGGGCTATGCATTTTGTATCAACCTACTTTTTTTTTTTTTGATGCACACAAGATGTACATAATTTTTTTCCCTCTGACCTCAACGTACATTTTTTTTTTTTTTTTTTTTTTTGGTGAAGAAGTTAGTGAGATGCACATGTTCATGAACTGTTTTAGGGTTAACATTTACAGTGCAATCAATGAAGACGAAATAAACACATTTGGTATTTTGGAAAATTAACATTGTATATTGAAGGCATAAAGGAGACATTAATTTGTGCATTTTATGTTTACCAGTGAACTATGGTACTATCAGCTATCACAGGTTTGCTGAACATAGTACGGAGTTAAACCTGACTTTGCCAGCCATACCACATAGGGCGAAGCCCAAATGTGCTATGGCTGACTAAGGCCAAGTAAAACTCCGTACTACGTGAAGCTAGCCTGTGATAACGATTTTATCATATGTTTAGTAATAACAAAATATGTTTCTAAAACAGATATGCCCCCGCCCCCATTACCCTTGCCCTCGCTACCCTATTGACAGTGGTAGATGGGGCACTCGTGACCTTACAAAATTGGTGAAGGTTGATCATACATCAATGTCACATATCTTTAAACTTTAACCTAGCCCTTAAAAAATGACTAAAAACCTGGACAATAGAAAATTATAGCCCAAAAATTAGTCATCATTTAGAAACCATATTCAGCAAAGTGGCTTTATGACCTTGGAAATTAGGGCAAGGTCACTCATTTTCACTTGACCTTCTTCAGTTGTGTAAAAACCACAGGAAATCTACTGTCTGTGTGTGACCCTCAAAACTGAGTCAAGGTCACCCATCTACAAACTCAAACTAGCCCTTATAGGCAACCATAAAGCTGTGCAATATAAAAGTGCTACCTCTAAAATGCAAGTTATCATGCAGAAACAGTATTCAACCAAATGACTCTGTGACCTTTGAAATGAGGTCAAAGTCACCCATCTTCAAACTTGACCTAGCCTCAGATACGGACAATTAGCCAGTGCAATATAAAAGTCCTAGTTTAAAAAACTTTTCAGTTATCATGTTGAAACCAAAGTTAACTCAGGTACCAACGTGACCTGGGAAATTAAATCCAGATCACCAAACTTTAAACTTCTTCTACCCCTTAGCAAGAACTATAAACCTGTATAGTATCCCAGTCCTAACTTAAAAACTTCTTGAGTTATTGTGCAGAAACCACAGGAATTCTACAATCTCTCCGTGATCCTGAAAACTGGGTCAAAGTCACCTATCTTCAAACTCAACCTAGCCCTTACAGAGAACCATAAAGCTGTGCAATATAAAATTTCTAGCTCCAAGGTATCAGTTATCATGCAGAAAGCATGAAACCATTTTCAGTAAAGTGGCTCTGTGACCTTTAAAATGAGGTCAAAGTCACCCATCTTTAAACTTCGCCTAGCCCCAAATATGGACTATAATCCTGTACAATATAAAAGTCCTAGCTTAAAAACCTCTTCAGTTATTGTGCCGAAACCAAAGTTGACTCAGGTACCACTGTGACCTCTGAAATTAAGTCAAGGTCACCCATCTGTAAACTTTGCATAGCGTTTGACTAGAATGATAGACCTGTACAGTATCAAAGTCCTAGCTTAAAAACTTCTTGAGTTATTGTGCGGAAATCACAGAAATTCTACAATCTCTCTGTGACCCTGAAAACTGGGTCAAGGTCACCCATATTGAAACTCAACCTAGCCCTTACAGAGAACCATAAAGCTGTGCAATATAAAATTTCTAGCTCCAAGGTATCAGTTATCATGCAGAAAGCATGAAACCATTTTCAGTAAAGTGGCTCTGTGACCTTTAAAAATGAGGTCAAGGTCACCCATCTTCAAACTTCGCCTAGCCCCAAATATGGACTATAATCCTGTGCAATATAAAAGTCCTAGCTTAAAACCTCTTCAGTTATTGTGCCGAAACCAAAGTTGACTCAGGTACCACTGTGACCTTGGAAATTAGGTCAAGGTCACCCATCTGTAAACTTTGCCTAGCTTTTGACTAGAATAATACACCTGTACAGTATCAAAGTCCTAGCTCAAAACCTTTTTGAGTTATAATTGTGCGGAAACCACAGTCTACCGACCGACCGACAACTGGCCGACCGACCGACATGTGCAATGCTATATGCCCCATCTTCTTCGAAGGGGGGCATAATTATCTTGCTCACCTGCTAAACCGTTATATAAACCGTATCACCTGTTTGATTTTCGTGCTGCACAAACTTTTCTGCTAGCACGCGAAAGCAAGGCTCGCTCGCTAAAACGATATCGATATAAACCGTATAACCTGTTTGATGAAAATACCATGTGTTTGCTGCATGAGACACTGAGTGTGGTTATATATTTTGGAATAATAAACCAATCAATTATGCTTATTATTACTAAAAATATGATAATACAGCATCTTGTCTAGTCAACATGATCCACACAAACATGTGTTCTTATTTGTGCAACCAAAATACTGCACGTTTCTTCTAATATATATATATATATATATATATATATATATATATATATATATATATATATATATATATATATATATATATGTCTTTATTTCAGACTCATACAAATGGTCCATAGATTTACAAAGTACATAAACAAAACAAAACAAGAAAAAAAAAAAAAAAAAAAAAAAAAAAAAAAAAAAAAAAAAAAAAAAAAAAAAAAAAAAAAAAAAAAATTATATAGTCATGTATACAATACTGTTGCAATATCTGACAAATATTAAGAGAGATTCATACCGGGGCAGAGTCAGCTAACAGTATCGCTGACAGAGTACATCAGTTGTTACATTAAGGATGCATCAAATACAACATATTACTCCAGTGTCTGTGCACTGGAGAATAATAGAAAATGTCAGAGGATAACACCGTGGAAATTAACTTATTTTGGCTATTTTCAAGTCTTTGCTGTAGATTAAATATCTGCTTTCTCCACAGAGCATCAAATGTAGGGGATCTATTGGTTACTAGCATATTACTGGCGCTACAATCCCGAGCATACCCAAAGAAACGTCTGAAGGCATTATTGTAACTGGCACGAAGTTTACATATGGAACTCTTGCGGAAAAAAGTCCACAGAGACGCACAATACATTGGGGTACAGTAGGAGTTAAACAGCATTAGCTTAACATCCTTGGAACAATCATGAAATTTTCTTAATAGAATATTAGCTTGCATATAAAACATCCTGGTCTGGCGGTGTATGTCATCGTCATCTTTACATGAAGCACAAAGAAAAACTCCAAGGTACTTATGCACATTCACATAAGTAAGTTTTTTACCATCAAGATATAATTGAGGAGTTTTGTATAATTTAAAAGTACGAGATTGAAAAATCATACAGCGTGTTTTTTCAGCATTAAACAGTATATCAAATTTCATAGCATAATCAGAACACACATTGATGAGTTTTTGTAACCCTTTGGCGGAAGGAGAAAAAATCAGCAGATCATCAGCATAAAGTAAGTGATTTATGAGAGTACCAGCAACTGTGCATCCAATTTTACAATTCCTGAGACTTTTACTGAGATCATCAAGATATAGATTAAAGAGCCGAGGAGATAATATACCTCCTTGCCTTACACCGTTTATTACAAAAAAGGGCGTAGAGAAAATTGTACCCCATCTAACACAAAGCTGCTGCGTGGTATACCATACTGCTAAAATGCGGACAATATATAAAGGAACATTCCTTTGCAAAAGTATAGAAAAAAGTTTCAAATGATTTACACGGTCGAATGCTTTGGAAGCATCTAATGAACAGAGAAACACAGGGCTACCCTGGGAGCGATAAAAATGTATCACTTCCTTTAAAATATAGATACACATATCTGTTGAATGTCTGGATTTAAACCCAAACTGATGATGAGTAGTCATAACATAATGTTCACACCGAGCCAATAGAACAGATTCCAACACTTTAGATATTACACAAGAAATGGCTATAGGTCGGTAGTTACCGCTGTCAGATATATTTCCACATTTATTTTTAACAACAGGAATCAAAATAGTAGTCATAAACTCATCGGGCAGATGACCATGTATTAAAAAGCCAGTGAAGAGCATAGACAGAAGGTATGATAGCCGCTTACTACAAAACTTAAGATTTTCAGCACAAAGATTGTCCTTGCCAGCAGTTTTATTGGGTGAAAGCTTATCAATAGCATCCTGGATCTCCACCTCAGTTACTCTTAAGTGTTCATCATATAAAACATCAAAGGTTAAATCCTTGGCTGAACTCTCTTTAACAGAATTAAATAGTTTTTGATAATGATCACACCACATATCAGTAATTTGTTGAGGACCAGTCTTACCATCAATGCTAGTAGCCATGGGCAATTTTTTACAATTTGTGGTCTTAACGTGTTTCCAAAATAAAACTGTATCCTTTTGTGCAAGATTATGAGCCATTGCATCAGCCCTGGCAGTATCCTCACTTCTCTTACAAGAGCGTAGTACATATTTAAACTGGGCCCTGGTTCTAGTCATATTTTCAAATATGTGACCAAATCTGGGTTTGCCCAGGCTCCTCCAGATAACATAAGCATTACGAGCTACATCATGAGCCTCTTTGACCCGATCATTCCATCCTGGCACAGCTTTGTAACCTTTAGAGGAATGAGTTTTGACAGTGAGATCAGAAGCATCTTGCAGAGCTTTTACAATATCATTGTACAAGCGGGACAGAGAATATCTATGATCATTATTGTTACAATTAGCATCAACACAGAGTAAAGCATCTGAGGGAAGAAACAACTGGCTTAAAAATTCATCAGTAGTATGTTCATAATTCACCTTCTCCTCATTCGTCATGGCAGACCAATTATATCTGGTACCAGTGGGGAGACTTTCAGAGTCAGTGTTGTCATAATGAATCAAGAGATCTACTGCCACAAAAATGGATAAAGGGAAGTGATCAGATGTTATATAGTCATGACTAATAGAGATATGTTCAATGCTACTATGCCCAGCGTTAGTGGTCATACAATGATCCAGCCAGGAAGTAGTATGATGAGCCTGACTTAAATAAGTGTAAACATCATTGTTGTCAGATAAATACATACAGTCAGATAACAAAAGGTTACTTTCATCACAAAAAGCTTGTATTTCAGAGGCAAAAAGACTATTTGAGTTTGTATTGGCATTCCAATCTCCTATGATAAATATATTAGCTGTATCAGCATCTTCAATTATTGCATTTATTTTACCCAAGTAGTGAAGAAATTCTTCTAAGTTGTCATGACATTCATATGGCATATATACATTTACAATAAGAATTTTTGCAGTAAGAGTATTCATTTCAATACCAATAAGTCTGGGGTCAGCATAGGTTTTCACTGAAATATTGGAGCTTAAACTTTTTCTCCACAATATAGCTAAACCACCATATGGTCTTCCACTTAGAATACCTTTAGAAGTATCAACAGAAGTAATACCGATAGCACTAAAGTCATGATGTATATTATGTAAAATATGCAATTCATTGTCCATCAACCAGTGTTCCTGCAAAAGGCAAATATCATGTCTACTACATATATCTTGAATTGTTGGTAAGGATGTTTTAATACCTTGACAATTGTATGATACCAGCTTTATTTGTTTAATGATGTCAGACATTTATTTTCTCTGATAATACTTCCTCACCAGTATATTCTCAGGCCATTTACTAGCATCAAGCAGAGTTCCCAATTTCTGTCTAGGTACTGTTAGACAGAAAGACGCATAAGAGTCATATCTTGTCACAAGCTTTTCACAAGAGACTTGAGTCTGAACCAAAAAATTGTTCTTAACATAGTTCAGTACATTATTTTCTGTGGTGTCAGGCTGGAGCCGAGTTATGAATAATCTTGCTACTGGGCCAGTTCTAACTGCTGTCAAACCAGTCATAGAACTGCTTGTACCAGTGACTGAATTAAGTACTTTGTAGGTACTGGCTGCTGCTAAGGTAGGCCTGTTACTGGGAGGCCTACGTCTTACAACAGTCATGTGGCCAGATTCTTGCATTTGCTGAGAAGAGGCTGCCTCAGCATAGGATCGGTGCATCATTTGTTTATCATGATCATTTCCAGGCATAGTAACCTGAACACAATGTTGTTCAGATTGACTGGTCACATCATTGTCTTGAGATGGCTGCTTATCACTGCTATCAGGGCAAACTGTCTGAGAGGATAGAGAAACATCACTAGGTACTGCAGCCTTCTCAATGTTGGAATGCACAACCAACTTTGGTTCACTCTGTCTATCCCCAGGATTCAAGGCAGCTTGTTGATTGAACACATTTACATTGTCAGTATCTGCTACAACATCAACTATATGTATATATATATATATATATATATATATATATATATATATATACATATAGTTGAAAGATGCTAATATATTAAGCAGTATTGTATTTATATCCAATGTAGTGACTGTCTCAGATATACAAAGGTATACATGTAAAAATATAGTAATGCTAGAACAATTTCTTGTGTACTTTGGATTCTGCAAAAATAAAGTGACATTCTGAAAAAGTAGTGTTTCTTATTGTTATTTCTTCAGATCCACACCTATATGTATCCTGCCAAGCCACCACCAAATTGTGGTCTGCACCCAATCTAGATGAACTAGTTTAGTTAATATAGTTAATAAATATATACCCAATCTGGATGGACCAGTTCAGAAAATATGGTATTAAGTCATTCCACCTTGAAGGAAAAGTATAGACACATGTGTTTTACATGGATTGGGAATATGGCAAAGCCTATGTTAGTCCTCTCCAAGGCAGCGATGTTGGCATATATTTTTCTACCTTTTATTGGTGGAGGAAACCGAAGATCTCGGGGAAAACCACTGTTCATGATCGGAGAGGTAGTTAACTCCAACCACATGCCGCCAAGGCCGGGATTT
>OZ026626.1:3332484-3375484 GCA_964020975.1 Hermodice carunculata | reverse complement strand
GAACACAGGTCGCAGAGGTGGAAGGCAAGAGCGTGGCCGCCCTGCCAACCGTGAACCCCTGAAGGAAGATTGAGTCAACAGCTTTCTTTGACATGCCCTGGGCGCATAGCGCCCAGACCACGTCAAGGAAAGCTGTTGACTCAGTCGACGTCCAAATGTGGCACTGAAAGGATTAATTGCAATTATTTATGTCTTGGCCACCCATGGGTGCTCTAGAGCCCAAGAAATGAACAGGTTTTTGTTACTATTATTGACGGAAGTTTCGGTCCCAAATTTATAGGAATTACAAGATTATCGAGCCAAATTCATATTAAATATTGTATTTTCCTACCATTCTCGTAAATGCTTGCAACCAATTGACCATTTTGATTTGTTCAAGCACCTGGATGTATCAAACAGATGGCTTGATAACAGCAACCTGACCTAAGTCATTCACATACAATTTTGATTTTTGTTCATACTATGCATATGTGCATTACGTGAAGACTAATTTATGCAAGTTACTGCAATAAAGTGCTAAAAACGTATCTACCAAATCTCTTATATTTTGTTGAGTTGATTGAGTGCATGATATAGTCACCTTTGGCAGAGTCTACTCTAACTGAATAGAGGCACTTGTTGTGAAATGTGAATTAAACCCCTAATCATAGGAACTTTGTTTTCCTTTTTGAGAAGCTTTCAACTGGCATCCACCATGTTTTTTTTCAGCTCTGAAGATCGTATGACCTCTCACCCCTATGGGGAGGCTTGTCACGTAATAAAGGACTATTGTAGACTGATGGAAGTCGATGGAAGTCTACGGGCACTTGGTTTGAAAGTAATGTACATGCATTCCCCATGCAATAGTATCCAATGGAAGAAAATTCAAGATCGATAATTTTATAGTGTCTTTCCAAACCAGGATAGTACTATCAAAATGCTAAAATTACCATCATTGCCTCCAATTAATTAAGAACTATTTAACAATTGATGCTTCACATTTCTTTTGCTGGGGACAGGGTATTGATACCTGAGTGGCCGTGTGAAATTAAAACTTTAACAACATTGTGAAAATCCTTCTCTTGTATTAATATTTAGATATTTTATGATATTTACTCTAAGTCTCAAATGGGTGGAGTGATGACTGCAGGAATCTCCTTAATAATTTGATATTCTGCATTTAAATGTATAGAATTGCCATATCCATACTGGGTTACAGAATAATCTGCACAATGTATATAGCCTGTAAAGCAATGGAACAAGATCACTCTTCTGCGTCATTCAAATTGGCATTTCGCAACAAATGGTGGGCTCCCAAGTTCCCAAGGAAAGCTATTGACCCACTAATACACAGGATTTGATGGGAAAATAAACAGTTTTTTTCTTGGTTAGCCAAAAGGAGAATAGGAACGTGGATGTATCAAATATTTCGAGAATCATACATGTACGTATATAAAAAATCTAAATGCCACTATTGATACTATCTTTTTATTTAAGCAGTATTTTTTTTAGAGAGGAATGACGTATTTTATTTTTTTTCAGGTGATACTACGAAGGACATTATTTTTTTCAGCAATGTTGGGACGTACATATTTTTTTTAAATAAAATGCATAGCCCCCCCCCCCCCTAAGTATCAAATGGTCGGTCCCTTACCATTCAACAGATCAACTTCATGTGGTGTTATCATATCCAAAAGGATATTATATTAAAGATGGGGAACTTTGTTATTGCTTAAAACTAAACTACTTTCATATCAACTTGCATGCACATTATATGACTGTGGAGCATTAAGCGGAAAAAAATGGCTTTCGGGGAGAAATGAGACGCCCACGGAGCAAAGTGGGGCAAAGGTCTAGGAGAACTGGGACAACTTAGATTAACAGTAATTTTCTCTATAAATTCTACATGACTTTACCACATGTGTGAAAAGTCTATATGGGTTTACCACATGTAGAATGTTTTAAATAGGCCCATTTTGACCTGACCCGAGCAACTAAGTGATCTCTGAGATAGACAAGAAACCACACTACAGCACAGTGACTGCAATATTATTGTCCCACATTTTAAAAGAATTTCAGAAGCAAGAGGCCCATAGGCCTATAATGCTCTGCTGGCACCATGGCTACATAATGCTTTGCAGGCACCATGGCTACATAATACTCTGCTGGCACCATGGCTACATTGCACCTACATCTTCATATCAAAGTTCCGAGTCCTCAAGTGGCTTCTGAACATATAATATAAAGCTTATGTGATTTTAATTTATATTTCTCCACCAGATGGCCCTTTGCTCCACATGTAACCATAGCTTATTTGCGCAATTCCTGTGATGGATATATTGTTGCATGCGCCAAGACAACAATGAGTGAGTCCTTAACTTTATGTCCTCAGTGACCTTGGGACAGAAGAACAACGTCACCCAGATTATGTAATACAAGAGGCCCGTGGTGGGCCTGGTGCTGTGCTGACGTTGCCATACATGTCCAAGCTACACCCTGCCATTACAAAATCACCTCTTTCAACTTTACAGGCATAGTGACCTCACAGAAATATGTCAAAGTCACTGATATTATATAATATATTAGCATTCGATATGGTCTATATATCATAAATTTGGCAAGTTTAATCTAATTACTTCTCCCGGTGTGGATGTTCATATCTTAAAACACCTTTTGGCTCATAATTTCCGTCAAATTATTGGTGGTGCCACTAGTATCATTAGCATCTTAGACTACAAACTTCCCATAATCCCATCCAATTCGTTTAGGATTCGCCAGAAGTTAAAGATGCTAGAGAGTTCACAAAATTTTCACATTTTGACCCGTATGATATTGCATAATATTGTATGTGGCGCCACCAGTATTGTAAGAGATCTCGATTTTCATACATCCTATAAATGCTGAAAATTACATTGGGCCAACATGGAAAATGTGGACGGTATCGCAGTCACAAGATTTTTACATTTGACCTGCATATTACATGTATGATACTTTAGGTGGCGCCACCAACACTGTCTACAAAGATTTACATACACTCTATTACTTCTGAACGTGATGGGCCTAACTCATAAATTGTGGGGTGCAGAGCTTTCACAAGATGACCCCTATATTCTAACTGACCATTTGACCCTGACCTTCAACCGGATTATAAAATTGTTACTTTTAAAATATGCGCCCCACATCCAGCTTTCCGTGCATGATCTGTTTGTACAAATGGGTAATAACCTTTTGAGTTATTGAGAGAAAAAAAAAAGAAAAAAAAACATGATAAATTTGGACGAGCACCAAACTTCAAAATAACTGGGCCACGCTGACTCCAAAAGTAGGTCACAAAGTATCGTTTTATGTACAATGTAATCAAGTGCTATTTTGATCTGGAGGCTTCATTCTCATTTCCATTGATGTCCAAGCCACACCCTGTCATTACAAAATCACCTCTTTCACCTGTACAGGTATGGTAACCTCACAAAAATGGGACAAAGTCACTGACATTACATAAAATTCTAGCATTAGACATAGTCTATATATTCTATAAGGTTGGACACTCCAACCCAATTACTTTTCCAAATATGAGATTTCATATCTGAAAACCACATTTTGGCTCATAATTTCCGCAAAATTTTAGGTGGCGCCACTAGTATCATTAGCTACATACACTTTGATCTCCCCCACAATCACATCGAATTTGCAGAAGATCTGCCAAAAATTAAAGATGCTAGAGTGTTCACAAAATTTTCACACTTTGACCGCCTTTTTATAATATTGTAGATGGCGACACCAAAATCGAAAAGCGCCTAGATTTTCATACACCACATGAGCCCCGGAAGCTATATTGGGCAAACTTGAAAACTGTAGATGGTATCGTGCTAGTGAGCAAAAGTTGACGGATGGACAGACGAGCGGTCGCATAAGCGCTGCCACCTGTGGTCAGCAGCCCTGAAAAGCACTATCACAAAGATGCTTGGTGACAGGAAAGAGGAAATTTTCTAAAAAAACACATACTTTAATTGCCAGTTTTACCTGACCTCTCCAGAGAGACCTCCCAAATGACACATCTATACTTGAGGATAACAGGGACAAACTGTCCAACTTCTCCCCATGGGTCATTTGTTTAGTCAGCTGACTTGTCAGTCAGCTGACCTTTTAGGAGGCTCAGTCGTACGTCCACAATTCACATTTTCGAATTCTTCTCCAAAACCAGTAGCCGGATCCTCTTCTAAGTTTTAAGTTGGTGCATGATGATCTACCTTGGGTGGGTCTCTAAATGGCCAAGTTCCAGTGATTTTACACTTTTTTTTCTTTTTTGTTCTTTTCTTTGGGAAATCTTAAAAAATCTTCTCTTAAACCCTCACCCATATTGCTTTGATATCAAACAGGAACACTCCTAGGGACTCGTCGTTCTTAATTTGTTCACCAAGTGATGCTGCATTTTTTTCCAATTTGTGTGTTTTTGGTATTATCGAATTCTTCTCCAGAACCGTCAGTCCGACAAAGCTGAAACTTGGTGGATATGTTCCTTCTAAGAGGGTCAAACAAGTTGCTCACTAGGTGTCACTGTTGTGGATTCCTGATTTTTAACGATTTCTATTCAATTCGGTGCTTATCTGTAAATGCATCTTTCCTGTTCGTCAATCGGCAATCTTATGCTTATTCCCATTTTAGTCTTCCTCTCGGAAACCGTCATTCAGATTCACTTCAAACATGGTGACAATGTACCTTGGGTGGGATTCTACCAAGTTTGTTCAAATTGTCACGCTCCTTTGATATTTGGACTTTTTTTTGTTTATTTGTTTGTTGTTTTTGTTTTTTGTTGTTTTTTGTGGCTTTTTGTGTTTTTCTTTTTCGTTTATTTGTTTGTTGTTGTTTTGTTTTTTTGTTGTTGTTTTCTTGGTTTGTTTTTTTGTTTTGTTTTGTTTTGTTTTTTTTTTTTTGTTTTTTTTTGTTTGGATTTTTTGTTTTTTGTTTTTGCGTTTTCGTTTTATTTTTTGCTTTTGTTTTTGTTTGTTTTTGTTTTTTTACAGGCAAACCTTAAAATCTTCTCCAAAACCACTCACTCAATTGCTTTGATATCACACAGGAACACTCCTAAGGACTCCTACTTTTTAATTTGTTCACCAGGTGCTGCTGCATTTTTTTTCTATTTTTCATGATTTTTCTGTGCTTTTGCTACTTGCGAATTCTTTTTCAGAGCCGTCACTCAGATGAAGCTGAAACTTGGTGGATATGTTCCTTGTGAAAAGGTAAAACCAGATTATTTACTAGAAGGCACTGTTGTTGATTCCTGATTTTTAACGATTTTGTTTCACTTTAGGTACTTATCGGTAAATGTACATTCCCTATTGATTGTTGTGTAAGTCAATGGACATTCTAATGCTCAATATCATGTATCTTCTCGATCAAGTGGCAATATATTTAAAGCTCCTTTTAAATATGATTCAATTGCTCATGTTCCATATTTTAATGAATTTTTTTTTTTTTAGACAAATCTTAGAAACACTTCTAAATGTCGTATGCGCTCATCCTACGCTCAACACAGGTCTTTTCAGTTGCAACTTTGATACTGTGAACAAGCTTGAGTCAGCTGAGCACGGGCTGTTCACACAGCCCTCTTGTTACAACATGGCGGATAACTCCCCATCTACTTCAGACTTCCTGACTATTATGGCTGTAGGTTGTTGAGTTAACATATTTGCCACAAGCAAAATAAATGCCTTCTTAATCTATGAATCAAGAAAGACACAAAAATATGGCGAGAAGCTAAAAAAAATCTTTTGGGGCACAAAATAAGAAACATGTTTCTGCTAGCATGTAGACCTCCAGCTGTTTCTGTCTCTTGGCATCAGATTGAGGTCAACGGATCCCAACTATAGATGTAAGCGGGTAGTTGATTGGTCTTAGTAAATTAAAGATGTTAGGGGTGTCCCAGTTTACCCCTGCTCCATTTCTCCCCAGTCTCCCCCAAGCACACAGACACATTTTAGCCGCTGTTTCATTTAATGAACAGACGTAGCACTGGAGCCAATTGTAGAACCCAAAGGCAAAGTTTTCAGATGCATATATGCCGTGATTGGACACAGGATGCATATATGAAAAGAAACCAAAGGTATCATCACCTTACGTTTCCCATTTGGACCATTTAAAGTTTACTAAAAGTCTTATATATCCAATAATGATATCTACCTGCAGAGATGATTTCTGATGTCAAATTTGGTTAAACTAGGGGGAACAATATTCGACTTTCTGGCCATGGTAAAAAAAGCCAACAAAAAGGCAGACCAGCATGGAGCATGGATCGTCCAGACAAATCAAATATAGAGTACATGGCCGCCAGAATGTCTGGAGTCACAGGTATGGCCTGCTTTAGGCCTACTTCATACATCTTCAAATAAGTCAAACCCTTTAACAAAAGTTTGCTTTCAATACTGTCCATATGGTGAAAATCATATCCGCATAGAATAATGCATTTAAATATCTTCACACCATATAAATAATTGTGTGTGGAACTGACACTTTTAAAAGACCTGCTGAGACATTTCTTGTATAAACACTTGGTAGACTGGAAGGTTAGTACTGAAACTGAACATACAAACAGAACACGATGGGTTTTTATTATAAACAGATATTTTGAAAAGTACCAACAGCGAAAGCTGGTCTCTGTTAATCTTGAATGTCCATAAGCAGCTAAGCCAAAATAGGAAGAAAAAGCAAATTTGTGTATCACAGAAGTCACCAATCAGCCTTAAATCAAACAGATGATCTGAAACTCTTATTGATTTCAATTTATGCTCAGTAGCCACTCGACTTGCCTGCTAAACATCCGTTCTTGGCGGTCGCTGGGGGCCAACATAGTGTATCGCCCCAAGAAAGTCTGCTTAGGAGGCAACCACTCGACACTCCCCTAGTAAAAGCTTATTGGGGTGGCGACGTGACGAAAAATGACTCAAACAGTTACTTATCGATATGTACATATGCGTCATAAAGAAAAAAAAATAGCGCATGGGTAAGCAGTGTTTCTCAACACATAGAAATTAATTCTTGACATGACCAGAATTGATTGCAATGACTGATGTTAAATGTCACATATCAAACTGATTCTGAGCTCTTCAAAGAGTAACCCCACAATTTGAGAGCTTCTACAAGCATTAACAGTTCCAAACAATTGATGTCTGACGGCTGAGCCAAAATTTCTACAAATTTATGCAGTTTGGAAATATTCACCGGCACTGTATAAGAATCCGACAAAGCCTGTCTGGCAAGGATATGATGATGATGATGATGATGATGATGATGATGATGATGATGATGATGATGATGATGATGATGATGATGATGATGATGATGATGATGATGTGGCTCTCCGCTTGTCTGCCGCGGTCCTCTGTGACACAGTTGGCCTAAAGGGAAGAAAAAAAAGAAAAGAAAGGTAGATGAGGCGGCGGAAACCATGGTAACCCTCATCATAGTGTCCTGCACCTCAGCTACTTTTCTTTTTTCTTTTTCTTCTCTCTCATATATATATATATATATATATATATATATATATATATATATATATATATATATATATATATATATATATATAGATATATATATACCATTGTATTGATCCAAGAAAGTCTGTCACCAGAGCATATCTTTCAAAAAAATAATTGGAATAGGAACTTGTTGATTCTGTGCATACCAATTCATGACACGCCAAAGACGAAGCATCCGCGAAGTGAATATTTGCCCTGGTCGCACACACTTAGCAGCAAACTTTAACTTCCCAATCAGTCACTGCACTTCCTTCTTAGAAGCTGGGATTTTATTCCCCCCAGAGGCGGATCTATAGACTTTTTTGAAGAGGGGTTCGAATTGTGAGCAGCGAAGGCACGAAGGTCACAGCGGGGGATCCGGAGCGCCTCCCCCGGAAATTTGTGAAAAATCGATACTCTCAGACGCGTTTTCCTGGCATTTGAGACTATTTTCACATGGACAATTTGACATTTGAGACTTACAAAATTCACTCAACTCGACTTTCCCCGTTAGGGTTCATATTTCTTTCAGGGTATGGCATACAGGGGTAGATGAGTCCAAAACTTTTTAAGGATGGAAGGCCAGTGCTTCAAAATTTCTACTGGCCTTAGTCTTCATCTACTCATTCCGGTGAGCACATTTAATGTGAGTGCGACAACATAATGACTACAATTTCAATATTTTATTTTATTTCATTTCATTTTATTTTCCATTTTTTCTTCTTATTTTTTTAACATTGTAGAATGGAGGTTTTATCGAACCCCCCGATACCCCCCCCCCCCCGGGTCTGTCCGTGCAACCACATGTCAAGTACACTGTGTATGTTACAATGGTTGTCTTCAGGTACCAAAGCCGACATGTTGACAAGGTCTATGAGTGTCCCTGTAAACGCCATTTCAGTGGTGGGTTCTACGGCACTATGGTCACCTTGCACAATACCGTACTCTCTCAAGAGTTTTAAATAACGGAAAACATTCATTGCTCGCTCCCGTGAATCAGCACCCCCAAAATCGTCAAGAGAATTGATCAGTCTTTTGCCAGCTTTTTAAGAAAGGAAATGCCATAGAATCTGTGACCCTTTGACAACACATCGATGGAGGATCTTCGTCCAAACCGGGCAACTCTGTCAATAAAGAGACATCCTCTCCAAGAGTAACCCAATAATCCGATATCCCTTAGACAAACAGGTATTTGGCCATAGGCCCAAGACAAACCAGTTTTAAGCAACACGCAACCAGTACCTGTCTCAAGCACAATCTGCAATAAATTGTCAACTGAAGGATACTGAACTGTAACCATATACCCCAAATAATAGTTCTTATCAATTATATCATTGGTATGGTTCCCCAATGGCAATGTGAGGCCCACCGTCACTTTTCTGCACCCTGCTGACCTTGTCTTAAAAGCAGTATTCAGTGGTGATATGTTAACCCTTAAAGTGCTAATCACTGATATATCTGCTTTCTCATTACAGTTAAACATATAATGGTTAAAAGATTCAAATTTCTCATGAATATACCTTTCATTCAAATACCAGCAAGCCCAGTCTGAAGCAAAAAGTAGTCTTAGTGAACAGCTTTCCTCGGGACATTTTGCGCGCATTGCGCGCAAAGTGTCCCGAGGAAAGCTGTTGACTTGACTCAATCTTAAATCAGCACTTTAAGGGTTAAGAAAAGTACTAAGTACATTGTCATCAATGGACCAAAAGTCGTTGTCTCTTCCAGCTCCTTTCATATGTATTCATCTACTGATTAAGCAAACTGTTAAGACAATCCATCACTCTTACAAGATGGAACTGGAAGAACATTAGCGATATATCCTATCGGGAACCCATAATCAAGAAACCCACAGATGTTCATATCAAAATAATTGGAAGCTGACAGCTTGTCTCCACACGCGGATATGAAAAGTTGCAAGAACATACATATATAAATTGCACCCTGCAAAATTGGACATCCCACATTTAACTAGGGCCTGCTTCCTTGTGAATAGACAAATAATCAGACAAGTCTGCTGAATTCCATGAAGGCCTTTGTCATATTTTTTTCGTCAACACAGTGCATTTGGGTGAATCAGCAACCAAAAATTCTCTCCAATCTGTAACTGATTCCTGATATCCATTGTCTGAGATGTGCTATTTCTTATAACATGACCGTCTGTGAATGTGCTCTGTTCTTGATTAGCAAGGCAAGATCCCCCATTCAAAATTTCAGAATCCTGTAACATGAGTTCAATAAATTATCATCATATACACAAGAATACTGTGTGCTGTGCTCTAGCTCAACGCCTAAACTGTTGTCAGCCAAGTTATATGCCCTGCTATCTGCGACAGGAGCATGTGAACCCAACAAAGATTCAAGGATTTAAACTTGTTTATTTGACCAATGGCATGCACATATGGCAAAGATTGTAGTCAACAACAACAACAACAACAACAACAACAACAACAACAACAAAAAGATGATAAATTAAAATAAAAATAAAACAAAAATATATAATTTTGGATGTTCAATCGGAGCGACACACGTTAAGACATTTGATAGGCCGCTAGCATGTGCCCCCCCCCCCCCATCACCACCACTAAACGATGATGCAAACGTGGTGCTGTTCTAGTGTAAGAAAATAAAATAAATTAAACATGGACAAAATAAAAATGCCATTCGCTCAGCTCCAGTTGCAAGAATAACAATTAGGTATACTGCATGAATCCTCATATTTACCAATAAAACATTTTGAATGTAAGAAGAAATCCAAAATGACTATGTGTATGTAGGCTTACTTTTCCAACAATAGCTTCAGGTGTGTTTTTTTAATGATACGGACAAGTTGATGTCATGGAATTTTTGGCAAAGAAATATTAGGTACACGTAACAAAAACCGTAGATCTATTTCTCCTTGTATTTTGGTCATGTATTTGGGACGTTGAAGTAATGAAATATTCACTAAAAAAAGCAGGAACTAAACCATTCTGAAATAAAAAAAAAAAAAAATCTTAAGACTTGAGAAACATACATATCTTCCAGTTTCAGTAAGTTTCGTGGTTTAAGATTGGATCAGTGTAAGCATTATACTTGCTATAAACAACTATTCTGACTGCCTTCTTTGGATTTTTTTTTTTTTTTTTAAATAGATGATCACAATTGTCATGCCTCCAGGCAAGAATGCAGTAGTTACGACGGGAGTAGATTATGTAGTTATAAATTGATGAAAAGACATTTGTGAGCAGAAACTTTTTTATCGTATTCATAATACCGGTAATCTGAAAACTTTAGATGCAGCCTTTTGTATGTGGCTGTTCCAACTAACGTTTTCATCTAACACCAGACCTAGGAAGTTGAATTCATTAACACATTCAATTGCAGTGTTATCAATTTTAAGAGTAGAAATAGCAACCGTTCTTTGAGGCTTGTAAGAGACCATAAATTGGGTTTTCTTATTATTTCAAGACAACGTATTCAATTTTAACCATGCTCTATTCTTGTCTTTTTCCAAGTTCATGAGTTCTAATACCATATACGAAGTTGTGTCATTAGCATATATCAAAAGGTTAAATTTTGGAGAGGCAAACTTGATATCATTTATATAAATCAGAAATAGCAGAGGGCCTAAGATTGAGCCTTGAGGTACACCTGTGTGAATAATCAGTAAATCCGATTTGAATTCATCACAAACTACTCACTGATATCTGTTTTCCAAGTAACTCTTAAATAGGTCTACGACCACCCCATAATACTATAAATGATAATTTATGAAGAAAAAATTTGTGATCTAAAGTATCAAAAGCCTTAGAGAGATCCATATAAATATTTAGGGGTATCTCTGCTTTGTCCCTGTCTGACATATTATTCTGTCTATAAGCTCAATAGCTGCAATTCCGGTTGGGTGATTATTTTTAAAGCCATACTGACTGGAATACAAAAGATTATGAATTTTGGAGTACTCATACACTTGGGTTAATATCATTCTTTCGAAAATTTTGGACAAAGCTGGAAGAATAGAAATGGGTCTCTGGTTTTCTATTAGAAAAGCACTATTTTTTTTTTTTTTTTTTTGGATAAATGGGTATCATTTTTGCTATTTTGAATAGATCGGGTAAAATACCTGTTGAAAGAGATTGGTTTATAACAATGGTGATACCTTTGGACACCCTTGCTTTAATTTTCTTCATTAAATATGTCGATAAATGGTCATTTTTGCCAAAGTTTTTTAGGTTTTAGAGCAACACGGATTTTTATGACAGTTGAAGTTGAAGTATATATTTACTCTCACGATTTCACATTTTCTGTATATTGAACTGTATTGAAGCCATCGAACCCAATTTTAGAGCTTTATTGACAATAATATAGTGATGTTATCTTGCAGTCACCACTATTGTAGGATTCCCTGCAATCCCTAGTGTAACAATGGTAATATGTTCACAGACCCCTTCCATTTTTTTCTAATTTCGATAATTTGTTGAAAATCATTATACTGACAACAGCATCATGTAGTGACCAAATTTGGTTGATATTAAGAACAGGTACATCCGTACTGAGTTTTCAGAGAATCTAACATATAGTTTGGAAGCAAGAAGTCGAAAAAAAAACGAAAACGCACACAAGTACAAAACAAGAAGACTGTTACAGTCCTGTGCTTAGCTGACCCTTCATGAACAAGGAGGATTCATCAATGCCACTTGGTAAGAAGCTTTTTTTGACCATTCCACAAGGAACATTTCCACCAAGTTTCAGTACGATGTAAATGACGGTTTGGAGAAGATGCCGTAAATAGCGAAAACACATAAAATTTATAAAAAAAAAAGAAAAAATAAGAGCGCCACCTCCTGAAAAAATTAAGTTCTGGGGTTACCCGGAGTGTCCCCATGCAATTTCGAAGTAATTGGCCAAGTGATTTTAGAGATTTTTTGAGGTTTTGCTAAACATAAAAAATCTGGTTGTGCTGAACAAAGTAAGAACTAGGAGTCTCTAGGAGTGTCCCCGTGTGATACCAAAACAATCGGGCGAGCGGTTTTGGAGAAGATATTAAAAGATTTGCGGCTTAATGTGAGTGGCGGTTTTGATAGTCCTGTGCTCAGATGACCATTCATGAATAAACTGTAGTGCTCAATGCCACCTGGTGTATAGGTTTCTTTGACCCTACCACAAGGAACATTTCCACCAAGTTTCAGCATGATCTGAATGACGGTTTGGAGCAAATGTCGAAAATAGCAAAAACACACATAACTCATTTTAAAAAGTTGTTGGGTTTTTTTTAAATCAGAGCTCCACCTCCTAAACAAATTAGGATCTAGGGGTACCCAGAAGTATCCAATTCTAAGCAATTGGCCAGGTGGTTTCAGAGAAGATTTTTTTTTTTTTTCGATTTTGTCAAATATCAGGTGGCACTGAACAAATTAAGAAGTATGTGTCCCTAGGAGTGTCCCTGTGTGAAATCAAAGCAATCGGGTGAGAAGTTTTAGAGAAGATTTTTTACGATTTGCAGCTGAATCTGCGTGATGGTTCTGGAAAAGTAAAAAATAACGAAAACACAGACAAAAAAAAAATCACGAAAAATAGAATATAATTGCCGCGCCACCCGATGAACAAACTAAGGACTAGGAGTCTCTAGGAGTGTCCCTGTGGGATATCATAGCAATTGGGTGAGCGGTGTTGGAGAAGATTTTTTAAGAAATGCCCCCCCCCCCAAAAAAAGAGACAAATTTTTTAAAAAATCCAAAAATCATTGGAGCACAACCATTTGAACAAACCTGGTAGAGATCCACCCAATGTACATTGACACCAAATTTGAGGTCAATTTGGATAAAGGTTTCGGAGGAGAGGTCGATATTATGAATTAGCATTAGAATGCCCATTGACTTACATAGGAAATGTGCATTTATTGGTAAGAACCCGAATAAAAAAAAACAAAAAACAAACAAAACAAACAAACAAAAAAACAAAACAAAAAAAAAAAAAAACGTTAAAAATCAGAAATACACAGCAGTGCCATATAATGAACAACTTTGTTTGACCGTTCCACAAGGAACATATTCACAAAGTAGTACGTAGTAATAAAAAAGAAAGCTGCATTTACCGATCAGTATCCGCATTGAAAAAAAAAAAGTTGAGATCCACAGCAGTGCCACCTTGTGAACACCCATTTTGACCCTTCTACAAAAAAACTTATCCTCAAAGTTTCACCTTTATCCGAATGACGGGTCTGGAGAAGAAGTCACAAATAGCAATTAACACGATAAAAATCCTTAAAAAATAGGAAAAAATCACAGCGCCACCTGGGGAACAATTAGGAACTAGGAGTCCCTAGGAGTGTTCCTGTGTGATATGAAGGCAATTCGGTGAGCGGTTTTAGAGTCGAAGATTTTAAAAGATTTGTCCCCCCCCCTCCCCCCAAAAAAGAACAAAGATAATTACCATTAAAAATATAAAAAATCACTGGAGCGTAAAACATGGTAGAGACCCACCCAAGCCTATTAAGTTTGAAGGGGATCTGGCTGACGTTTTATCTTAGAAAAAGTCGAAAATGGAAATGTTGACGGACGACGTACAGACAACGGATGGAAAACCATAAGATAAGCTCAGCTGACTGACAAGTCAGTTGAGCTTAAAATGACAATAAAAAGAAATAGGAACAGAATCGTATCATCACCTGGTGAGTAAATAAAGGTGTAGGGATCATCGGATGTGTCGCTATGCAACTTCGAAGCATGCAAGCAATTGGTGACGCGTTTTCCGTAAAATAAATTATGCCAAAAAGGAGCAAAATATGTAAAGAATATAAAAATTCCTGGAGAGTAATCATCAAACATGGAAGAAACCTCCCAAGGTATATCCCCACCAGGTTTTAAGTGACTCTAGCTGAAGGTTTTGGAGAAGCCAAAAATATGAATTCCTTTTGTAATTACCATTGACAAACATAATAGTCAAAAGGAATGTATAAATAAACTGACAAGTATCGATATTAAAAAAAGTTCAAAATCAGGAATAAAGAACATGACAACCTAGTGGACAACTGTGTTTGACCCTTCTACAAGGTATATTTCCAGTAGACTTCAGATCAATTTAAGTGACTACTTTGAAGAAGTCGGAAATATCAAAACCACACTAAAATCCGTTTCAAAAGTATAAAAACGCAGTGCCACTAGTTCAACTAATTAAAAGAGTCCTCAGAAGTGTGCCTATCCAATTTCGAAGCAATTAGCAAAGCAGTTTCAGAGTAGATGATTTTGTAAAGAATTTTTCAAAACATGAACCCCCAAAATCCTTTTAAACATCTAAATATCACTGGAGCATTACCCTTTAAACAAATGTGGTTGAAACTGATCAAAAGTACATCCTCGCCACGTTGTAAGTGCACGATTTTTGACAAGTCGAAAATGTGAATTGAGGACAGACGGATGACGGACCGTCCTATAAACTCAGTTGATTGACAAGTCAGCGGAAAAGAAAAGTGATGAGCCTGTTCTCGGCTGACCTTCAACTTATAGAAAGTCCTACCCTGGTCTAGGGGTACTCAGAAGTCTTTCAACGCAATTTTGAGGCAACTAGGAGTGCGGTTTAAAGAGAAAAAGATATTTCATGATTTTGCAATTAAAAAAAGGGGAAAATATTTCAAAAATCTAAAAACTAGTGATGTTTTCGAAGAAGTCGACAATATAAACAACCATTGTAATTCCCATTAACTTAGACTGTAACCAACAGTAATGCATGCATTAACTGATAAAAAACTCAGACTGAAAATTTTGTCAAGGGTCAATAGCATCACCTCCTAGTCAACAATTTTGCTTCTCCCTTCCAGGAGGTAGAATTCCACCAAGTTTCAGAACAATTTTAAGGACACTTCTGGAGAAGTAGAAAATAGCAGAAAACATACAAAATTGCAAAAAGGTAAAAGGAAAAAAAGCAGTGCCACCCGCTGAACAAATTCAGATTTACGAATCCCCAGAGGTGTCCCCTTGCAATTTCAAACCAAGCGGCTCAGCGATTTTACAGAAAATGATATTGTAAAAATTTTGCCCCCCCCCCCCCCCCCCAGGGCGGATGAGAGTGGAAGGTCACACAAGGGTATATACGTGATTGATCACATATATGCATGCCAAAGGATGTAATTGGTGAGTGGCATACCCCACCATCTATTCTCTCGGTAACGGCTTGTTCTCTCCATTCATTACCTTGTGGCTATGCTGTGCTAAATAGTATGGCATATGCTATCACAATGTGCAATTTAAGTCAGAAGAAAAGAGGACGTTATGCTTTGTATCTAAATAATGATAAGATACTGGGGTATATTATCTTAGAAGAGCACGTGGTACTCGTTGCCTTTACAACATTTTTTGACGACTTTAAATACAATCGTCCTACCTACAATTAAGCCTGATTTTTACATTTCAAGTTTCACATTGTAGCATTTATAGCCTGTCTAGGAGCAGAGAACCATTATCTTAGCATGAAAAAGATTAATTTAATGTATATTTGGTGTGGTGAAAGCAATATAGATATTATAGTTTGCTAACAAGCAATAGCAGGTGGCACTAAAATGAACTATTTTGCCGATAACAGGTGATGTTTAAAGATGCAGTTTCCATGGCAACCAAACACAGGTAACTGAGGACAACAGGGCAAACTAATTTTAGGGGACCCTAAAGATATATAAAAATCATATTGTAGCTTTCTGTACGGTGGGGTAATTAAATTCTCCAAAATGGGTCTCTGGCCGCTCGCCTATATTGGTATTGTGATGTGGTACTATCATACTCACATGTGCATGTTTGTATGCTCACTGTATGGACAAGTCAACACAAAGTGTCTCCCGTGAATCAGGTAACTAACTGGTTGGCACTTGGATTTGGGATTTTTACGTACTCTCTCTTCAAGAACAAACAACAACACTCCTGATATTGTCCCTGACTAGGAAACAAAACACGCTTTTGTAGCAGATGAAGAAACTTAGGTTGAACAAAATATGATTTTGAGTAAAACTTCTTATATCGTACAAGTGTAAAATCCCGTTTCACATTGTAAAGTACTGTAGTGACTTTTTCTGGTAAACCTCTAAATGTCAAAGTCCTGCAGTGACTTTTATTATATTTCTAATATTAAGTGATTTTAATTATATTTCTAATATTAAGAATTTCAAAAGTAAGAAGAAAGGGTTAATGGCAGTAAAAGTTGAACACTTGCTAAATTGCAGTTATTTGTGGATAGGTGATGGAACCATCTTATGTAGTATTTACTTTAAGCAGTTCAGATGCACGTGGGTCATTAAAAAGTCCTTAATCACCACACAGCGAGAAGCCAATAAGACTGTACAGATACGTTCAGGTCGTTAAATAGTCATTTAGTGATTACCTGATGAAGAGTCACCAAGACATCTGGCCCATCCTTGCTTATTTAGTCATGAAGTCGTAAATATCGCATTAAGCTATTTGGTAAAAAAGACATTCAGATATTAATGTAAATATGGAAGTATTTATTGAAAACAGGTAACAAGTAAAAATATACGCTCTTTAAACAGTATGAGAATTCACTGGCGCTTCTCGGTGCTGATCTAAGAAAAATTACGTGAGTTCATTAGTCATTATTATTATGAGTGTATTATCAAAACAGAACCTACGAGAACATATTGATGACTCAGTAAAGGTGACTTGTACACTACATAAGCTGTATACATCAGAAATAAACAGCTTTTCTAGCCATCTTGGCCACTGAACGGACGTGTTGGGTTGTCTCTCTCCCGCTTGCCTGCGCGACTGTATTATTTTATTATACCTGAACTATGGAACAGAGAATCTTCTGAAATGACGCGAGTCAGCGCGTTTGCCAACAAGCCCTAAAATTATAAAAAAAGTAAAGGACATCCCTCTCTTTTAGGGACTGTCTGCTTTACAACATGTAACCCTATAATTTGTGGTTATATTCTTTCACTTACATAGCAATCAAATAGAGAATGAATGCATTCATTTTTGTCACCTTACCCTAAGCCAGAGGCGCCATCTGTATCCAGTTTGATGGCAGAAATTTTGGATAGTCTTCAAACACAATATAACTAGCTTTGGCAGATGAACAGACGTCCCAGTTAACGTTCGCTGCCAGAAAGGCTCTAAGAAAATCAATAGGGCACCGCCAAGTGTCCCTCTTAATCATATTTGGGCACAAAAATAAGCTAGGCGTTTGCTCATTGTACTTTCGCTATTTAGCATATGTGAAGACGAGAGAGATGGCCACATGATAAAGCCTTCCTAAAATAGATATTCAGATGGCAGGCAATTTTTTTAACAGCCCGGCCCTCTGACTTGAGGCGCAGCAAAGCTTGTGTTAATCGAGTCAGTCAATACTTGGCTTTATACACAATTAGTCCCAAGTTGTCTGATTTCATCATTTTAGTCTGGCTGTACAGATCCAGTGAAAGGTCCCTGCCAATTCCACAAAATACCCCTGCCCCGCCACGCTCACATGACTCCGTTACTTTTCCGTTCCAGATCATACGGATTTTTTTAGGTTTTACTGGCAGTCAATATCGGCAAGAACCAAATGACCTAGATAACAAATAAATGCATGCGTCGAGAGTGACGAGGCGATAGCAACACGAGGTAAACAGAAAGGACAGGGAAGGGTGTCTCAATGATTATGTCATTGCGGATTATATGATCCAAAACAAATAGAATATTGCTGTTAGCATCAACTGGTAAGTTACCCACAACATGGTCTGTTTTATTTTCCAGCATGCACGTGGAGAATGGCAAAGGTTCCTGGTTGTTGAAAGGCACAAAATGAAAGTGTAATCCTCAAGAATATTTACGTATGTCCCTTTCCGGAACTTCGGAAATGGATGAAGTCAGACTGACATGTATGTATGTATGTATGTATGTATGTATGTATGTATGTATGTATGTATGTATATATATATATATATATATATATATATATATATATATATATATATATATATATATATTTATATATATATATCGAGTGTCGAATTAACTGGCTTTCGGGGGTACATCCAAATTGTCTGTTATAATTGAGCGTCCGGTAAATTGATCCTTAAACGTCGGTATTTTAAACAACAGGATATAAGCCTCTTATATTGAAATGGGCACTGAATTGGTGTATGTTGAGTTGACGTTCAACTCTATGATATTGTCTCGTTGACTAGACCATATAGTTATCCTGGTCCCAGGTATTTCCGCATCATATCAGCCGACATTTCAACCAGTGATTAATATTTCCTGGTGAACAAATTTTTAAACCACATAAAGTTAGTCTGTCCCTATACTATATACATGCGCAACCACTCTATTTTGGGTTATACCCATACCACATGTCTACACATAATTCAAAACTAAATCTTATGTATATCAGCTTATGTTTGAACTTATTTGATATTTTCTCACACTGACATGCATATATTTTTTTTACAATTCTTACCATTCATCACCATGTTTCTTTTTCACAAGACATTTTGTAACAACAGCGTGAAGAATTCGTGCCAAATCACACGATCCACTTGATCTATAAATTTTGACGTATCCCTACATATATATATTTCCCTTGTTAATCGGGGCGAGGGATACTGTCACCGTATCGGCTATATTTTGCAACGCCAACGTCCAACGTGTGGTCAAAACCAGGGAAGCGTGTCAGAAACCGACGGCAACCACCAGATGGCGCCCATAGAGCTAACTGTGATTTTTCTTGATGCTGTGGTGCAGGGAATATGCATCGTTCCTTTTTTGCAGCACTAGAAAGAACTCAGATGTACTGCAAAATTAAATACACTGTACTGTCCTTTTTCTGCCAAGATGTACTCCTGAAATTCGCATAGAACCGAAGCTTACCTCACAAAACAGGTAAATTATGCTATGTGTTCTTGTCCTACGTAGCTTGAGTCAATCCAATTGTTTTAAATGTAAAGTTTGTCCTGCTTTTGCTCATGCGATGAATAGTGTAACTTTCTCCTCATTTAACTTAAAAGCCCAGAAACATGTCTCTTTCAAAATGCAGAAAACCATTTTGAAAAGTACCCGAAAGTAAACAATGCATCAAAACAAAAAGATGTTCCTGATTCTCTCTTCTTGATATGTTTCGAACGAAAGTAAGCTTTCATATATAATATTTTTCATGAACAAGAATATTACTATACTGTAACAGGTTGCGTGCAACCATTTTTACAGCAGACTTCGCGACATGTAACTATTTTTACAGCAGACGTCGTAGCGTCAGAGCGATATGAAAGAAGAACATAAACGAGTATTGACACAACTTAGAAGAAAACTGATGGACAATGGCATATCTCTGGAGAATTATCTTCTGCATGAGCTTCAAGCTAATACTATAATAACAGCGCTTGAGCGCAAGAAGATAGAGGTATGTATCGTTCCAGCCTTGGTATCTGATGTTATCTTACGTGCAGGAAGGGAGCATTACTATAACTTAGTGGAATAGATAGATAAAAATGTTCTTACCTATGTTGTAAAGTACAAGAGTCTGTCTGTCTCTCTCTGTCTGTCTCTGTCTCTGTCTCTGTCTCTGTCTCTGTCTCTCTCTCTCTCTCTCTCTCTCTCTCTCTCTCTCTCTCTCTCTCTCTCTCTATATATATATATATATATTTAAATTAGTAAATAGTAAAGCTGGCAAAACGTCGCATTAGGCCACTGAATCGAAATGTCTGTCACTTCAAACTCGGTGAAATACAAACTTGAAAATCACTTGCCACATTACTGGAGTAACATGGATGATTGCACTCACCTTATGAGATTGTGTATTATGTGAGCTGCCAGTATATAGAAGGATGAAGGACATAGAACACTCAGGTCTAAGCCAACATACATGCAAATCCAAGGTCACAGGGGAACATCCATTAAGTTTTTACGTGTGTGTGGGTGCGCGTGTCTGTATGTGTATGTGTGCGTGTTTATATATATATATATATATATATATATATATATATATGTGTGTGTGTGTGTGTGTGTGTGTGTGTGTGTGTGTGTGTGTACTCTGATGTCACGTAGGTTCGCAGGTGCGGCTGACGGTGAGAAATGGGGATCTTTAACAATCTGTCGCCAGATTGATATTTCAGATGGTGATTAACAGATTAACATGGTGCGTAAGAGAATGTGGAGAATAATTATTGTAAATCTTTCTGTTACTCAGTATAGGGTGCTGGTGCTGCATAAACAAGTTAAAATAATTGAGAACATTTACATTTAGTAAGTTCCGTTAAGTATATAGGATTTGCTGCTGAGAGGAGCTCTCAAAGAAGTAAGGAAACATCTTGGTTCGGGGAAGTCCCAAGGATGTGACCTCAAAATTGAGTAATTATTTTTGGCACCAAAGTTTTATTTAGCACGAAAATAAAAAGAATCCACACAAGGTGTACTAAAAAAGCTACTATGAAAACATAAAGATAGTCTGTACAGTACAGCTAGTTCGGATATTAAAAAAAAATAATGGTGGGAATATTGACATTTAATGTGCGCGGTTTACGAGATATGGAAAAAGGGAAACTTTTATTTGGCAAAAGAAAAAAAAGTCATCTAATTATCAAGATGCAAGAGGTCCACAGTTCAGAAGATATACACAAAATTTGGTATGCAGATCATATAAAGTGATATATTGTCACGACGCAAAAGACGCCCCTGGTGTTTGTATGGTATTTTAAAACAATTTTAATTTTGAAGCACATCAAATAATTCAGGATAAAGAAGGAAGATATCAAATACTGGACATTTCTATAGGAAATAAGAAAATTACTATTGGATATATTTACGGCCCAAATGGAGACCGTTTGACTTTTTCGAAGATGTAATTGAAAAAATAGAAAGCCTACCTAATGATAATAGAATTATAGGTGGGTATTTTGACATGGTGTTAGACATACAAACAGATAAGAAAGTTGGAATCCCTTGAACCCATTTCAGACATTTAGAAACAATTGAAAATTGGATTGAAGAAACTGACCTAGTAGACATATGGCGAAAAAATAATCCAGACTCTACTAAGTTTGCATGGAGAAGGAAAAACCCTATACCTATACATTGTAGATTAGATTTTTTTCTAGTGTCCGTTGGACTTGAAGGGTTAATTAAAGATTGTGACATCATACCAGGTTTCAGATCTGACCATTCGGCAGTAACTTCATCAGTAGATATAGATCAACAGAAAAGAGGCCCTTGTTTCTGGAAGTTCAATTTGTCGTCGCTTAGAGAAATAGAATATATCGAGGCGATTAAAGATATCATAAATCATGTAAGTAAAACAAATACAGAATTAAACCCTAATCTACTGTGGATGATGGTTAAAACGGAAGTCCAAGTCATGTCTATTAAACATTCATCCAACAGAAGCAAAACAAAAACAAAAAACAAAAAACAAAACAAAACAAAACAAAACACAAAAATAAAAAAACAAAAAACAAAAAAACAAAAAAATCAAAAAAAAAAAAAAAAACCAAACCACCCCACAAATTACCGGAAAGAAGATCTGAGAGAACTGAATTAAAGGATAAACTGAAAGTTCTAGAAAATAGATATATGACAGACTCCAGTGGTCAAATAGAAAATGAAATATTGAAAACTAGACAAGAGCTGAAAGAATTAATGGATTTCAAAGTTAAAGGAGCAATAATGAGATGCAAAACCTAATGGTATAAAGAAGGTGAAAAATCGACGAAATATTTTTTTAACTTTGAAAAAACCCCCAAAAAACTACAACAATAAAACTATAAAAAGATTAAGAATACATAACAATATCACATACAATCCTTAAATTATCTTTCAAGAAGACAATAAATTTTATTCTAAATTATACAAAAGTAAATATAGAGAAGACTGTTTTATTGAAAATAATCACTTTGACTTTTTTCCGCAAGATGAATTGGCTCCAAGACTGTCAAAAGAACAAAAATATGATTTAGAAGGTGAATTTACAGCAGATGAAATTCTGACAGTTCTTCATACAGTAGGGAATGGGAAACCTACAGGTTCCGATGGATTGCCAGTAGAATTTTATAAAGTATTTGGGAATGACATAAAAATACTGTTAATTAAAGAAATTGATTTTTCATATAGGTCTGGAAAAACTTAGTATTACACCGAGACATGGAATTATCACATAAATGCAAAAAGAAAAAAGAAAAAAAAAAAAGAGAAAGATTGTCTTGATTTAAAACATGGACACCAATATTCCTGCTAAATCAAGATTATAAACTTGCTACAAAAATAACAGCATTAAGAATTAAAAATGTCATTAATACAATAATCAATGAGAACCAAACAGGTCTTATTTAAGACCGATACACAGGAGAAAATATAAATAGATTACTTAATATGATAGAATGGACAGATGAACAAAATATCCCTGCACTTTTAATACAACTTGACTTTGAAAACGCTTTCGATTATCTAGAATGGGACTTTATTGAAAAATGTTTGGAATTTTTCAACTTTGGCGGAACAATTAAAACATGGATCAAAGTACTTTATAACGATATGGAAAGCTGTGTGGTGAACAATGGATACTCAACAGAGCCATTAAAAATAACCCGAGGTGTTATACAAGGATGTCCATTGTCACCATATTTATTCATTATCTGTGTAGAAATATAAGCATTGGCCATAAGAAACGAAACTCTGGTTTCCAAGAATAAAAATAGATGATGTAGAATATAAAATTTTACAGTATGCAGACGGTACAACTTTAACACTTCCAAACTCAGATGAAAATGTGAAATTAATATTTAATATGTTAAAAGATTTTGAAAAAGTGTCTGGACTAAATATAAATAATTCTTAAACTAATGTGTTCAGGTGGATTGAAAAACACTAATGTAGAATACGCCAAAAACGTAAAATTAAATTGGACCAATGACGCCATCGGGATATGGGGGTTTCCGCTAAGACAAATGAAATAATATAAATAAATTATAGACCCAAAATTAATAAGATGAAAGAAGTTTTGAATATGTGGACCAATAGGAATATATCTCTATACGGAAAACGTAGATATATAAAGAGCTAAAAAGTTCCCAGTTCAAATTCCTATACAGATGTGTATAAAGTAACGATAGATTATTTAGATGGAAATTAGTTGAGAGTGAGCTATGTTCATTCTGGCAACAAGAGATTGAAACGACTCTACATTTATTATGGACATGCGATGCAGTTAAGCAATTTTGGCTCAGAAAGCAATAAATAAATACCAGTTCAGCACCACCCTCTCAAGGTAATTATTATTTATTTGAAATTTAAGACCAGCTGCTATATGTGACCTCTTTGTCTGGCATTAAGGGTGGTCTGAAATAGCGGATACCTCTGCGTGTGTGTAAATTAACGCCCGTGTTTGACTGATGCTCCAGCTGAGGCCTTATTATTTTTCCACAGACTGTGAGTCCCAAAGAGCTCGGGGTTGGATTGCTTCTGGATTTCCTTGTAACAAAGGCGGATGATGAAGTCTTTGATAAGTTTTGTACGGCACTCGATGCGGACGGACAGCCACTCGTGGCGAAGATGATACGGGAGAAAGCCATGCAAGGTTTGTATGCATAGTCAATAGGAGATATGCATATTAATTTCCCGTCAGAACTGCATACCTGATTGCCTAGTCTCGCTTGGCGGGATATAACGAGATACGGGTCGGTTCCTGTGGGGACCAGCGGAATATTACTAACAGTTCGGAAATAAAGAATACTTATTAAAGGCAGATGAAATTTTTTCTTGATATATGGCTCAGAGAGCAATAAATGAATACCAGTTTGGCATTTGTGAACCTAAATTAGTCTAAAAAGCGCTAATTTTGTGACAAATATACAAATGGCCTTGTCTGTGACAGTGATGTGACCCGCACGTCCCCCCCCCCCCCCCGTGATTGCCTGGCGTCAAACCCGTGCTTTGTGGCGGGAAATTGATGTGCATACGGCGTATTGAGAGTTTTTTTTCTGTAAGTCATGGTCACCAGCAACGAGAAACTGTTTGGAGGAATTCAAGTAAAGAATTAAATATGTGCTGCCGATAAGCTATGTCCGTAATCTGAACATACAACATGAGGTACTGGCTGCGGGGGCCATACTGACACAAGTGCAACTTGAAGGACAAAGGAAAACTATTTGAAGGCTAATTCATACATAAGAAACACATTTCGAGAAAAATCCGAAATATGATTGCAATTTAGTGCATACATCTAACATATAATATAGTTTGCATTAGGTATTTATGCATCCAAAAGTTTGGATGATGAAAATTGGTCAAGTTGGCAGCAAATTTATTTTACTAAGACAACCAGGTGCTTATTATACAGAACGAATTACTAAAAAGTCGTCGAGTAAATTTTGAACCTAGTTCAATTTTTATGACATAAACTTCAAACTTCCTTGCCCGACTTTGCAATGAGATACATCTTCGTCTTGTGCTCAAAGCACTGCAACTTTAAATTTACTTCCTAGGTATGAGATAAGGTCATTTGTATCAGCACAACTGATGGTTAGGCAGTTCTGTCTTTTCCATTTTCAAGCAAAGAATTAAGATGGGATAAGACGCAATGTATATATATATATATACGCGTATGTTTGTGTCTGTGTAGGAAGTGAAAAAGAGAAACACAGGGAGAGACCAAAATGTGATAATCAATTATCTCTGTGGCTTTTGAAGAGGGTATTACAACGTGCGTGTTTGAAAAGGCAGGTGCAAACGTTGACAGGGGAGTAAAAATATCACTCAAATAAATGCAAGCTACGCACTGAGAAATTTGCGTGACATAAAAATAAAATCATATCAGTGCTATGGAGAACCTAGCTTCAATGTACTTAAGGAGCAGTCAGTTTAAACAAATATGTTTCAGGTAAAAATAAAGTATCTTTAAAAGATTAACTAAATTGCTAAATAAATTGCTGTGATCAACTGCTTTATAGTGTATATATATATGTATATGTATATATATATGTATATATATATATATATATATATATATATATATATATATATATATATATATATAGATATATATATATATATATATATATATATAGATATATATATGCACTGTATGATTCCCCACATGTCGCCATTGTGTGCCTCAAGAGAAACATCAGAAAATGAGGCAAGGAGTCAAAAAAGGTAGAGAACAGACTGAGAAAATGAAAAGAACAAAAAGGGCCCCCAACCCCTCCCACCCACCCAATCCACGAAAGGGGGGGCAGTCCCGTTAAATTTCCCTCTATTTTGTGCTGCAGAGAACCGTAATAGGCCAATTTTCTTTGTTTCAGAGCATGATTGATTGATGAATAGCAATGGTAACTCAATGGTGACACCTATACCGTAGACCTTACTGTATCACAGTTGACAATACGTGAAAATATGCAAAAGAATTGGAGTTTAGGATGCATATTTGTAGGACGAATGTTCTCGTTGCCTTGGATGTGCAGTGATGCTTATTCCAGTAAAATATTCTGTGGAATATCTGGTTGATCCCAGATCAAGGATTTGGCTTACGCAGAAAACACGTGGACGCAACAAGGTCAAAGTTTTCCTATCCGCAAGTGTATTGTGGTCTTTTTGCTGCATCTCTGTGGCCCATTTACGCCGTACTGTGTACCAACGTTTATATGTTACAAGAGGAGTTAAATTGGGACCATGCTTTCTTCTCCAAATTGTTCCGACAAATATGTTTAAACCAAAGCAGATTTCATAATGTGATCTCGTCAAAATGATCACTTGGATTTTTTTGTTCTTATTAAACAAATACACGTTACTGTCAATACGTTAAATGCACATATTCATTTAATACTTCATTCAGATTGATATACACGTGAAAACGATGGCATCTGTATGTATGTTTAAACTGTCAAGGACAACCAGTAAACAATAAAAGGTCATGGAAATCATGGTGCATTAACGTTTGCATATTCAGCGGCCTGAGGATGGTGACCTTACACGCAGAAGACTCTTTGATTTTGGTACTCAGACGTATCCGTTAAAATTAGCAATCCAGTATTTTTTCACCTTAGGTCCAAAGACAATGCATACTATATTGATGTAAACTAACATAATAAAATATATATACATATAATAGTACTCAAAGTTTGTATTTTTTTAATAATAATAATAATAATAATAATAATAATAATAATAATAATAATAATAATAATAATATGATGATGATGATGATGATGATGGTGATGATGATGATACCGAGAAAAGCAAACAGCAATTATAACCTGAGTAGAGACCCCATGAGCTCTAACGTTGGGGGTGAATAAAGTAAATGAAAAGGGGCAGTGGTTTCTCCATTGTGTAAGTAAGGATGCACCCAGCACGTGTACACTCTAAATAGTTTCGGTATGAATGTCGAAATACTATAACAAACAATCAGGATCAGAAATGGTCATATGTATAACCCGACAGGAAGCTGCCAAGTCAATACAACGAGTATCGAGTTGGCATAATTCTTACTCAGAGATGTTAGCACAGGTCACTGGAAAACAAAAGAGGATCGTGTCTGGGGTCTGTTTGAAGGAAAGATTTGACAGTTTTACATTTAAGACAAAAGTATAGCTTCAGTTCAAAATCGCTGGGTAACATCGAGCTTAATAATTGTAATATGACAAAAACATACTAGTACTACTACTACTGCTACTACTACTACTACTACTACTACTACTACTACTACTACTACTACTACTTATAACAGCAATAATAATACTAATAATAATTACCACCATCATTTATTGAATCCTCATTGCTGGAGAAAATTAAAAAAAAAATACAAAACTACATCTAGCTAAGTACAAATCATATGAATAGCACAATCATTCCATGCCAGTCAAAGAAAATAAATGAAAAAAAAGCTGAAGTGCATCAGATGGCCAAAAATATGAACTGTCGGGGGGGGGGGGCGGCATCTGCTGCTCAACAGTAAAGGCAACTGCATGTGCTGGCCAACTGTAAAGAGGGCTGCATGTGCTGCCCAACAGTCAATGTAATCGTTTTCAATAATTTCGTTTTCCTGAAGGACCATTTGTAGAAACAATTAATAATTTATTGTGCGACAAGCTACATGAAACAGGAGAATGAAATAATTTCATTGATTTTTTTTGGGGGGGGTGGTGGTGGTCTTTTAGGTTTAGGTTTGCGGGGGGGGGGGTAGAATTCTATAGAGGAGAGAAATGACCAAACCCTTTTGGATAAAATGCAAGACTTTCAAATATATGTAACACTTACGCAGCATGTTATGATAAAAGTGATGCCCGGCCCTATGGGGCACTACGGTAATAAAACTGATGCCCGGTGCTATGGGGCCCTGCGTTAATAAAAGTGACGCACGACCCTATGGGGCCCTGCGGTGATGAAAATTATGCACGGCCCTATGGGCCCCTGCCCTGATAACTGGGCAACCCAATGTATACAGCATTATAAGTACAAAGAATACATTTTCGGGGAAAACGAATATCATCACACAGAGTTTCCATTCTGACTAGCTACCTACTCCTTTCCTACCATCACTGAGATACTCGCCTTTGAGAAGACAAAGTGTATCCATATTTGAAACCACATGTACACCCAAAACTTCAGTAATTATTTTAACACCAGGTGGCACAAGGAGACATCGAGTTTATGATAAGGGCAACTGGTGTGTAAATCTCAAGAACCCCATACAGTCTAAGTAAAAAATTCCTTTGGGTTCTTTGAACAAACCTCAGGATCCCCGAAGCACTTAGAGCTATTTTCAGATCCAAGCAAGGTTTTGTGACTTGAGAAACGTCCTTTGGCCAAGTATTCATTTGTAACACATATAAACTGAAACACGATTTAATAGATATACATTTTAAGATAAACATGCATAAAACAAGATCAATACAATGTAGAAATTTTAAGATAATTTTAATGCATTCAAGCAACAAAACGTCATTTTGAATTATAATAGAGTAGAATCTCATTAAGACAACATGAGGTACTAAATGTGGATAAAATTCATCATATTTTTGCCTCCTGACAAGCCACCAATCCCGGACAATATATTGACAAAATATGTTAGTGTTGGAACATAGCAGCTATGCTCCTGGTCATTAGCAGCCTTTCCTAGCACTGTCTTGGTTGTTCCCACAGACGCTTGAAGCAGACCACGGGCAACTGCATGCGTGCACTGTATCGTAGACCCCCGTTCATTGTATTATAGTGAACACCAAGATATGAAACTCGAGTCAGAACCGGCCGACTTCGCGCTCGCAAACATCCGCAGAACTTTCACTTCGACAACTTTCAAGCAAAACGATGTGGTGGTTTCTCCTCGTATAATGTGAACGTCACGCCGGATTGAAATGAAATCCTATGTTTGGCAGCGCAAAATGAGATTAAATAGCTTTTCCCAATGCACATAGCACGCGAATCCTTGCAGGGACACCAAACGATCTGATTGGTCACTTGTCAAAGTTCAAGCTCCATGTGTCTCAGGGGTGTCATGCATAACAGTGTATACATGTTGCGCTGCGAATTCTAAGCATGGATATGTGTGCGTATTGGTGAGTACATGTACATTCTATCATGATCGCCAATATCCTCATCATCGTCATAATGACACAACAATACTAAGTATATGAGAAATTCAATATCAAAACGAAGTGGTGCACGTTTTGGTAGTACTTGTATAGTGAATCCCAAAACCAGTCTGTATTTTCAACAGCTGTTCAATGCTCTGTTTTGTTATTTTACTATTGATTTGATTTTCTTGACAGATACATGTATCACTCTAAGACTACTCCAAACTTTTTGTTTAGGTGAAACGCTAAACCACATGCGAAACACAAAACGCAGCACGACAAATATATATATATATATATATATATATATATATATATATATATATATATATATATATATATATATATATATATATATATATATATATATATATATATATATATATATATATCCAAGCATCATCTCAATGTTCATCAAACAGCATGAATGTTCAACCTGGAAAAGTGACATGATTTCCACGCCAAATATCACAAAAATATGTGTTAATAACACAATAAACCTATATACTCAATTGACCACAAGGCTTTGCTGGAATCTGTCTACACTAAAAATGGAACTCAAAATTCAATGTTGTATAAACAGAACCTTTTGGGGAAAATGTACTTTTGTGAAAACGGCTTTTTTATGAAAATGCTCAAGTTTTGGGGAATCTTCATTTGGATTTAAAAAAAAAAAAACCTTATCATTTCTTAGAAAATTCCGGATACATTTTGGTACTAGAAAAGTCTCAGAGTAAATCAGTTTTTAATTATGTAGAATCATTTAACTCGTTTTGGAGAAATATCCATGTGAAACAAGCATTTTAGTACAGATACATGTTGTTTGTAGTCAAGATTCAAAGGTTGGTTTAAACATATTTTATTGAAACAATCAAAGTAATATTTTATTGAAACAATCAAAAGATAGCACGGTCTATTGACTACTATGTTAACATTGAAATCATATTTTTTTTTCCATTTTTTAAGGCTGCCTCTGGGCTAGAAATACTAAACTTGGACATATGATAAACAGCATGTATGTCTACCAAAATGTCTAAAAATTTCAAATGATCAATTATCCAAAAACAGGTTGGACATAACCTTAATTGTTCTCCTGCATTTTCATGAAATACAAGAAGAAAACTACAAAGCAAATGATCCCGTCCGGCTGTTAAAAATACAAACAAACAAAAAACGCTATTAAAGCTATTTTCCTATTATCGTGCCTTTCATGCATTTGTGTTTTGAAGTAAATATTTCTGTTGACAAAGATTGCTTCCCCTTGTCCTAAGTTCGGCAACGTAGTAGATATTCATGAAGAGGACATTTTTCCAGGATTTTGACATCTGCGTCCTATTATAGAAATGGGCACACCATTGGTGTCAGTTCCCTCCATGACATATGTGGAAGCAACTGGTGACAATTCCATCCAGTTCAGTGAGTTTGCCAGAATATTATAAAAGCTTTGACCCAATGTACAACGCAAACGTGAAAAAAGCCACGTAAATTTCGCCGTGTTAGAGGGATGGAGCTGGGCTGAGGGGACTACAACGTTTTACACAGGGAAGGCTTTGTTCTTTGCAGTGACTCTTCAAAAGCCACTCGAAAATATGCCAAACAAGATTACTAATTATATTTCACTGACAATGATGTAGGTTATTATTTTAAAGAAACTCAAATTGATTTGAAAAATTGTGGATTTCTACCAGATGTTTTCTTCCCCATAGAGTAATTTGTGAAACTTTTCAAACTTCTTTCGAGACTGTGCGAAGAAAATTTGTCCGTGATAATTTGATAATGTCAACAAAACAAAAAATGTGTTCTTGAGAAGGCGGAAGACAAATTGTTCCGGATTTGTTCTCAGACATGCCAGTAGATCCTACCATTCATTGCAATCATATATATTCTTGCAGACAGTGTCAGAAACGTGTCCATCACATGAAGACTACAAGCACAGTAAGGAGTAGTATCCCCCCCCCCCTTGTCACAGGCAGGCAATGATGCATACGGTCAGGAGTGTCTAAAAATAGATACCCCTTTAATTGTCTGAGAATAGATGGATGGGAGATAAGTTCAAACCGTAAACAGGTTAAATCTGGAATTGTGAAAGTGAACACAATGATAACAATCACAAACATTGATGAAATTGAATCTGTCTCAAAAATTAGTCCCTACAGATGAGATATAAGCTCAAAAGGGGTTTCACTGATTAGAGCTGGTTAACAGAGTGAGACAGGGATGCACAAGTTTATCTGGCCACTTGGGTTTGTTGAAAAATAATCTTGTTATCTTTGATTTACAGGGTCAGTGCACTTTGATCTCTGGATCAACCATCTGAGGAACCATGCATAATACTAGTGGCATGATATATTGACAGAAGTGATCACCACAAGTGTCTCTTTATTGACGCCACACTTGATCATCCAAAGTCTATAAGAAAGGGTAAGCAAAGGCCTGTCGATATTGAATATATGCAGACATGACTTTCATTAACTTTGACAAGCTACCCAAGTCTCAAGCCACACAGAGAATTCATTGGATTGAGAAGTTACCTCTGGCTCCATTACGTGAAGGTAGCCCTGTGGAATTTTACATAGACAACATGGGTACCGACTTGATTGATTTGCAAAAATACACATCTTTATGTGAAATGTCGCATCACCAAGAATGACGGCTCTCCTATTGCTGCTGGAGTCAAAGTAGGTTTAGTAAATTTGAGTTTACACAGTTTGTGGTCAGAGGCCCAAGTATATTGGCTAAACAGACTGGTGAGTGGCGGACCACTTTCTCCATACAAAGCATACCTGGACACCATGTTGAATTATGCTGAAGATGCAAAAGAAAGCCAACTGCAAAACTCATTGCACTTTAAAGTCAATGCAAATTAGGTGGATGAAAAAGACCCTCTGTTTGGTCTGAATTTTGGTCTGACGTAATGTAGCGATCTCACAAGAAATGGTCAAAGTGTGGACATGACGGGAACCCTGTATTCTGATACATTTCAACAACTTCATCTATTACTGAATGGGATCCCCATCACAATCAAGTTGACACCCTCTTCACAGGCATTCCGTCTGATGAGCGCGGATGCAGAAAATTACAAAATGGACATTCAAACAGTCAAAATGTGGATATGGATGGTCAGTATGGACCTCACACCCTACATTGAGATCTGTTGCCTTCTGCAAAATACATCAGCTAAGTACCCCATCATGTAGTCAGACCTCATGACACACACTGTGGCACAAGGTACTCCACATGTTCAACTGGACAACTTGTTCCAAGGCCGAGTACCTGCACAACTCTTAATTGGCTGGCTTACTTCTGATGCCCTCCGAGGAAGTTACCCTAAAAACCCATTTAATTTCCACCATTCCAACCTAAATTACCTACAAGTAACTGTGGATGGTGTCCCATACCCGGGAAGAGCACTGGAACCAGCCGATGCAAACGAGCTATATATGGACTCTTATCTGACTTTGTTCACGGGGACTGGTAAATGGTATATTAACGATGGAAATTAAATCAATCGAGATAATTATCCTAAAGGGTACTGTCTTTACCTGTTCAACACTGATCCAGCCGAACGGATGCATGATTAATTGCCTATAAGTAAGAAAGGCAACATCAAAGTAGAGGCCAGATTTGCTCAACCACTTCCAACAACAGTTGACCTGATGATCTATGCTATTTTTCCTGAGGTCATTGAAGTGGACTATACACGTAACATATATCTACAATGAATAATCACCAACTAAACACAGCACTGTGGCAGAACCACACAAGACCTTACTTTGGAGATGTTTACCCTTCAGACAGGCTGCCATATAAAGTAAACCAAAATCTAAGTTTGTTGATTGTGAATACTGACCCACATCACAAGCCTGGTAAACATAGGATAGTCATGTATGTTCCGAGATACGGTCCTGTGGAATTATTTGATTCCTTTGGACACACTCCAGCCTACTATAACGGGAACTTTGTGAATTTGATTAGACAGACGGAGAGAAGAGTCAAGTCCAACAAGAAGATACTGCAAGCCCAAAATAGTCTTATGAGTGGACCATATTATCTCTATTATGCCATACACCATTGTCGAGGGATACCTATGGACACGATCACCAGCCATTTTGGCAGAAACAGGAGCAAAAATGATGACATCGTATTTCATTTCATTGAAAAATACTTTAGACTCTAGAGGAAAATAAAGTTATGAAAATGCTATTTTACATATGCCTGTTTTTTACTAGCAACAAAATATGTGTGTGTGTGTGTGTGTGCGTGTGTAGTCCTCATCACTCCTCCCTCCTGGTGTCACTCCGGTGCTGGTGTCACCCCACTGTCCCTCCGGTGCTGGTGTCACTGCAGTGTTGGTGTCACTATGGTGCTGGTGTCACTCCGGTGCTGATGTTACTGGTGCTTGTGTCACTCCATTGTCACTCCATTGCTGGTGTCACTCCAGTGTCACTCCATTACTGGTGTCACTCCAGTGCTGATGTCACTCCGATGCTGGCGTCACTCTGGTGCTGGTGATGATGTCACCTCAATTTCACCTTGTAAAAATCTATAAGAGGAGATGATGATCATTTTCAAAAGCTAAACAGCAGTCACCATGGTACACATCTGTTCATTGTGTGGTGAAACATTCACAAGGTTATACAGTTTGAAGAGGCATAAAACTAGAAAAAATGCACACAATGCTGTTGGGAATCTGACCAGGGGGTACATTAATTATCCTCAAACACAGTTACAGGTCCAGGGACACTTTTGGAGGCTAATGGACACCAAATAACACAGAAACACATGTGTCCTTTAAACACCCGTTCACGATGATTGTGGCGGCCCTTAATGGTTTTGGCATGACAGTATATCTAAACCAACGTTTTTAAAAAGCAGACCAGACCATAAAACTTCCACCCGAGAGAATCATCATGTGTTACTCACATTGGCAACCCTTGTATATTGGGATGCAAGTCAAGATTTGAAATATTGAATTCATGAGAGGGATAACTTCAAACTTGGGACAAGACAGTTTTTTTGGACCCAGCCACAAGAAACTTGATCCCTTTTGACGATCTGATGGGTGATATCAGCAAAGATGACAGAATGACAGATTTATTCACCAAAGGAAGCCACCATCATAATTTGAGTGTTAAAGTGCTCATGCAAAATTTCTACGAGCCACGCACGATGACCGTGTGCAGAAATTGTCATTATTTGATTTTAGGCAATATGGCTATGGATTTACAGACCATCAAGACCATGAGTCAGCGTTTGTTTCCTCACAAACCAAACTATATGATGGACATGCACAAAGAAGCCACCTCAAAACCATATGGATTCCTGGTGATTGATTTGAAACCGACAATACCCGACCACAAACGGCTGAGAACAAATACTACATCACACACAGCGCAACAAAAGCCTGCAAACTTTTCGGCAGAACATTTGAAATCTCTTTTGCGCATGTCTGAGGATTCAGCCAGTGATAGTGAGGAGGATGACGTGAGACAACAGCCTATGACAAAGAATGACACTCTGCTGTAAATGAAATGGCTACAAAGTCCTAATGACAAGACAAGACAGTCAAGATCCACCCCATTGGAAAGAATTTCTCAAAAGCATAGCTTATCGCAATGATATTGATAAAGCGCTCATTCAGAATAACAAAGCATTAGCTCATTTATGTGTGCATGAATGGAATGGTGTAAGACAACACAGACAAATTATGTGCCTCGTTTTTCAGCATCCAAAGGTTAGTTTGGAATTAATTGATTGCATGTGAGCATTGCGAAAAGGTCTATCTTCCCGTAAACTCGATAGAATGGTGGCCAATGTGTAATTTACTGTAAACACTGAGACAATATTTGGAAGAAAGACCCACACATGCTGATTAAAGTATTATTGTTTTGTCCATCTTGTAACAAAATAATCGTTGCAAAAGTAAAACCTAAGAAAATGAAAAACCAGAAGAAAGTAGATTATGAAGAAAGAAAGAAAGAAAGAAATAAATAAAGAAAGAAAGAAAGAAAGAAAGAAAGAAAGAAAGAAAGAAAGAAAGAAAAAAGAACGTGAGAGATAGAGAAAGAAGAGACGAAAATACGATACAGTGATTAATGTTGGTTATGAATAATAATACTTTTCACATGTATCCCATTTTTTAAAAGAAGGCGGGCTATTTTAATGGGAAGATGAGTCTGGGATTCTCCACAGAACTCTATGACAAAGGTTCATCAGAAGAATACCCCACCGTAGGAGTCTTTCAGGAACCAAAAGGGAACCCTATTTGGGGCACGCTGGAAAATTTTGCTTTGTACCCAAGCGAACTTCATTTTACGACAGTCAGATAGAATAACGAAATTTATACCAAGGGCATGAACTTTCATATTTGAAGTCTTGCGTTTTTGTAAAGAGGTGCAAAGGTCAAGGTCATTTGGATCTTTGGAATTTAAATCCAGCCATTACTCGGTCAATGTTTATTCAATTTTGATCATGTTGGGCTCAAATTGTAGCTATTGTAACACTGGGCATTTTTGTAATTTACATGTGACCTCTAAAGGTCAAGATCTGGGTAATGTAGACCTTTGACATTTTCATCCAGCCATAACATAGTCAATTTTTATCCAAGTTTGATAATTTTGGGCTCAAATTGTAGTTATGCTTAAACTACAGATTTTTGTAATCTACATGTGACCTCTAAAGGTCACAGGTCAATGTCAATTGGACCTTTGAAATTTTCATGAAGCCATAACTCGGTCAATTTTTATCCAATTTTGATTACGTTGGAATCGAATTGTAGCTATTGTAACACTGCACATTTTTGTTATTAATTGTGACCTCTAAAGTTCAAAGGTCAAGGTCATTGGGATATTTGAAATTCTATCGAGCCAGAAATTGGTCCATTTTTATTCAATTTTGATCATGTTGGGCTCAAATTATAGCTATTTTAACACTGCACCTTTTTTTTTGTAATTTACATGTGACCTCTTAAAGTCAAAAATCAAGGTCATTTTGACCTTTGAAACTTTCACCGATTCATGGCGCAGCCAATATCCATCCAATTCTAATCATGTTGACTCAAATGGTTGGTATTGCAAGACTGCATATTTTTGTTATGAACATGTAACCTCTAGAGGTTACATGTTATATATGTATACATACACAAACACACACACACACACACACACACACACACACACATATATATGTATATATATATATATATATATGGGAAACTCCCGTGGTTCTGGGCCAATGCCTCTCTTTTAATAACAAACGGGAACCATCAAATATATTTGAATATTTCAACATCTATGTTCGTCCTAAAATTAGTACACTGGTCGCGTAACCTGAGTAATTGAACAAATGGGACCCAATATCTTGGTGGATGCAGTAAGCAGATGAGCCCATACAGCTGGTATAGGCATGGGAGAAGCCACAGGGGGGAACAGTACAGCAGGTAAGCACGTTAGTAGGTATGGCTGCACATGCATATTTTCATTCAATGCAGAATTGTGGGATTTTGGCGCTCGTAGCGCACTGACTTCATTATCTCATGTTGACTTTAAATTAAAGGCCCTAACCGGTCGAGGTCGACACACTTTTAAGTGTCGTCTATTTGGTCATTTCTTTTATCTTGCATTTTTACCAAAACATTTTCCTTCCCCTAAAACTGTGAGATGGGTATATCATGATACCGAAATTTCTCCAGGTCTGCAACCTTGCACGTACATAGGCGATTGACATAGCATTTAGCATAAACGTGATCAAAGCAAAATATCACTTAACACATTGCTGTTTACTTCCAGGAAAGGGTCCGTGAAATGATCAAAACAAGATGAAAAAGGAACACAGGAAAGTGTTAAGGGTGTTGAGGAAAGAATTGATGGATAATGGCATATCTTTGGAGAATTACCTTCTGGCAGAACTAGAAGCCAGAATGATCATCACACCACTTGAGCGTCGAAAAGTAGAGGTAGTGGTAATGCTTTTTGTGGCTTTTACGTTTCTTGAATCTAGAGATTTCTTTTATAGCGTTTCATACATACACAGACAACATTTAGCCACTACATACCTGTATATTAGACATCTGAACTTTTATCCAACTAGACTTTTGGGGAAGGATAAACAACATATACATATGTTTTGAGAGAGAGAGAGAGAGAGAGAGAGAGAGAGAGAGAGAGAGGGAGAGAGAGAGAGATACAGACAGACAGACAGACAGACAGAGTAAACTGTGGCCGATTGCGGTCAGTAGTGTTGAACATTAAAAAAAATACGTTGCATTGTCTTTTGATTATTATGTAGCTCACATTCCTTACAGGAAAAAAGGCCAGGACCACTAGGAGTCGGGCTTCTCTTGGATTTATTGGCAAACAAGGGAGACGATAATTCTTTTGAAGGATTTTGCCAAGCACTGGAAGATGACGAACAACGTCCCGTGGCTAAAAAATTGCGAGCACAATCAGGAGAGAGCATTCTATCCGCTGTTCATACTGAAATTAAGGCGAACAGATTTGGTGCCAAGGGATCAGATTTGAGCCGTATAGTATCTCCATTAAATATAGGTACAAAAGTAATATGTATTGATTTGTATCACAGGCATCTTTAATGGCAGTGACAGGGTCAAATAGAAAAAGAAAATTCTTCACGCATAAATCTCTAATAATCTATTATTTTGATGATATAAATAAGAAACTTGTATTTTTGCCATTTTGCCATATTGCGTGCTTGTTAAAAATTTAACAAATAATCGCTAGGATTAATATTTCAATGCCTAAATGTTGTAATGGAAGAATGCATTAGACTTGAATTGAAAGACTTTTTTTTTACCAAGTCTGTCCAATGTCAGCAAATTCATGTGAAATGGATATCTTGTATTACTAATGTCACGAAACATTGTTGATGTAAACCAGGTGGCACACCAGGACGTCACTACAATATATTTGTTTGCATGATCACCATTACTCGCGTCTGACTGAAACATGAGTCCCCGTTTGACACCCACAAACAAGAAAAAAAAGACATTTTGGAACAGCACGAGGGAATTTATGTGCCAGTCATTGAGCATAAAGGAATGTGATGATATCTATATGTTTCAGTGATTATCACATCAATAATTGCCGCCATAGCTGCCTGTTTTGTGGTGCCTTGGTGGTCAGCACATCCAGACGTACCTCAAAATAACCAAAAATTACACAAAGCGACTGAAAGCAGACAGAAAAATGATATCGAGAGAGCAGCAGATGTTTTAGGGACCATAGGTAATATTGAACATACATTTGGAACGGCGACAGGAACGGACGGGCAGGTGCGTCACGTATTTGGTTGTTTGATTTCAAGGCCAACCAAAGGTTTTGATACTCATTACTTGAACTTAAATGTCACAAGAACATAAACACATTTCATGCTGCAAAAGTTGTTATTTGGACCTGCAATACATAGTGATAAAACTGTATTTAAACGTAGAGATATAAAGGTTTGCCATTTGACTCTTGATATTTGGTGGAACGACATTTCCTTGGTGATGCAAAGAGCTGGTATGTGATGACTGGAAAATAATACATTCGCATATTTTTCAGTTCACCGAAAATTCAGCACAGACATGTTGAGTAGTGTTTATTATATTTCTACTGGTAGCCTGTACCACATACCTGCCAGGTATTTAGTGCTAGTTTGTCAGGTCAGTGTATTAGTGTGAATGACAGCACCGGTGCCACAGACCTACGATTGCAATGTCGAAAATTCAGCACAGATATGTTGAGTAGTGTTTATTATATATCTACTGGTAGCCCGTACTACATACCTGCCAGGTATGTAGTGCTAGTTTGTCAGTTCAGTGTATTAGTGTGAATGACAGCACCGCTGCCACAGACCTCAGATTGCAATGTTACTTCTTTCAAAATTTACTCCAGCACAATGACCTGTGCAATGCTGTGATAACATGTTTTCATAGTACAGCGTGTAAAACCTGCGCAACTTTATCAAAAACATATACACCCACTGTCAGCCCACATGCTTTCATCATGCCCATACAGTCGATATATTTGTAGCCAAAGCAGTGCATTTGCTTTCTTGCAGATTTCGATTGAAGGCCGATTAGTCAGGTATTCTATAAAAGGACGCATTCGCAAACTAAGGCTTGTGTACGATGCATATTTCACCGATGTGGATACCAATATCAAAGCTGAGTCCAAAGGGTGGGACAGCAAGGATGGTGCATTTAAGCATGGCAGAGAGGAACTTCTGGCTCAGTTAAAATCATCAGGAGTCCTACACAAGAAGACTTAACACGTGTTAACTCATTCCATACTATGGTGACAGGCCTTCGTCAGTGGTTCTGGCACTGCATGGCAAGTTATGCTGCAGCTGCCCTTCCGGCAGCTACAGCATGACTTGCCAGGCAGTGCCAGAACCACTGACTTAAGACTATAGGCATATTGTTACTTGAATGAAAACTCTTTTCATGGAGAATCTAAATATGCAATTGTCCTCTCAAATCTACGTTAATATACAGAATAATCAGGCACTGGAATTGGTTAAGTGGACGGTCGATCCCGAGTTATTCCGTTTTAAGTGGACAACCAATCTCGATATATCCTGATTTAATTGCACAATCTATTCCTATGTACGCAGCTTTAAGCGACCAATATATATGGGCATATATATATATATATATATATATATATATATATATATATATATATATATATATATATATATATATATATATATATTATATATATTATACAAGAAACCCATCTACCGATATGATGTAAAAAGAATTAATGTTCTTAACAACATAAGTTAATTAACAGGCTGTGGTTATACTCAAGACTGAATGAGAAAGCCATTTTTCCTGAGACATCAGAGCTATAAATGATCCTGATAATTGCAAAGGTGCTTTCCAAAAAACAGTAGTTGACCGCTTCAGCGCTATGACACCTTTTGGATCTATAAATGAAGCTTGTTGAAATTTGTATCGTGGAGCTTCAATTATCAGGAATTATCAGTTGGCATAGGTCGCAAAAACTTTTTATGGCGTGCTACAGTTCTAGAAGACTGGTTGATGCAGTTATGTGCATTATTTTGTTGATGGCATTCGTTAACTGTCATTTTGCATGGAACAGTGATAGGCATCGCAGCTTTTACACAAAGCTGCTTGGCTCAGCTACCTTTCCTACATGGCCATCCTGACTGGATTCCATAAATTGAATACTGGCAACTCTTCTTATCCGGTCAAATGGACTTTCTAAATATCAGCAGGACATTTGAAACAAACCAATAACCCTTTTTCAAGTTTGACTACTCTAAATGGGCCATGTGTTCTGCCACCTGTAGAAACAGAAACACTTGATGTCGGCCATCCCTCTGTTCACCCCATATATTTTCGTGGGTGCATTTGGCCACACACACACACATGTATGTATGTGTGTATATATGTATGTATATATATATATATATATATATATATATATATATATATATATATATATATATATATATATTAGACTATTTAATATCTGTGCTACTGTAAGGTATGCTGGCTGTGCTTTCACACAATGCGTATTCTAAACCAGTAAATGCTTTTGACAGCGTAGGGTCAGGTTCGATAAGACATTGGTTGCCCCGAGCGCCACTGGCTTCAGCCGAAAGCAAATAGAAGATTTATAGCCTGCCTGCTGGTCGGTGGTAGAGCATATATAGCTGGTTATACCTGCAGCCGGCGGCAGACCCCTCATGTGCCGTTGGCATTAGCTTTCTGCTGCTTAGTTACGTATTGTTACACATAAAACAAGGATTCTGCCATGAAAAAAAGGATATAATAAAAATATTGATTTATTTTAGTTTAAGAATGACTCGTAATCTCATTCACTTGACTCACAGAGCATCCCTATCAGCATTACTAACTCCTTTAAGTAGTAGTCTTTTTGCTTTAAATAAAACCATATGTGTTCAGCTCACTTACGCGTTTCAATGAAGCGTAAACTATAAATATTAACCTGTTTACTTTGAAATATAACCATATGTGTTCAACACACTTACAAGTATTGATAAAGCGTAAACAAGTCACTACCCAAGGTCACGAATGAACATTTGTAGTGTTGTAAACAAAAAAACAGGCATCAAGATGCAGACTGTGTTAAATAATACTCTATTTTTAAGGGGGGGGGGTGTTCATCTATAAACAGAGACATAAATAGAAATAAATAAAAAATATAAAAAAAACATGGTCAGCTCTGAAATATTTTGGTGTCTAATGTCTCATTTTGAGAACCTTTCATAACACACGACAAGCAAACTTAATTTTATTCCGAACGGAAAGTCTGCATTGATTTTTCGTGTCTGCTTTTCATTTGTGCATTCATCACAAGGAAGGGGGGGGGGGTATTAAGAAAAAAAATGTCAATTTATAGCTCGGAATATTCACAATAGGTGATATAATTTTGTTTTGTAAACTGCATAATAAAAATTTAAACCATAAGTTTGCATATGGAATTTGGTACTCACAGGAATGCATAAATGTGCATGAATAATGTTACCCTACCTGCTGATAAGATTTAAAAAAAGCAGTAATTGATACGGCCTCATGTGCTGTTGTTTCAATCACATTGAGCATGCACCGTGCTACAGCCTGGCCGCACAGTAAGCTTTTTCTGTGATAGACTAAAGTCACGAGGTGCCGGCTGTATTTACGTATGTATGTATATTCTTTACAATTTTGTGCTTGTCCTGTTTGCTCATTGATTTATATCAAATATGAGTCCAATAGATTTTTTTGTTTGTAAATCTATGTTCTAAATTTTTTTCTTTATTAGTTTTTTTAGTCTTTAACGGCTGGGGTGCAGTTAATGAAGGAATCTAAACAAATCTTTTTAGGCTGTACCTATTTACAATGGTTAGCCAGTATGCCAGAACAGCACAAGACACACACACATACACACACACACACACACATATATATATATATATATATATATATATATATATATATATATATATATATATACATATATATATATGTATGTATGTATGTATGTATGTATGTATGTATGTATGTATGTATGTATGTATGTATGTATGTATGTATGTATGTATGTATGTATGCAGTCACAAACCTAATTCTTCCACATGAAAATTTTAAAACGAACCTGTAATTCCAACAGTGTACTTGTAAAATGTTTGACCGGAACTCTGTCACAAGGTTCCAGTATTGGTAGGGTTGGCATTACGGAGCTCCTCTTGTAAGGATATTATTTTGTTTCTAATTTAAAATTTTGCTCATATGCTTATTTTCTGAAACTGACGTCTTATAGCATAGTATGTTTCCTTTAGTTCATTACTAACAAAGTCAGCTGAGACCTGTTTAGCTAAATATCTCATGCTATTGAATAAAATTTAGCACTTTCTATCAGGATGGCTTCGTAGACACTTCTTTTTGCGTCCCCTTTTTTCCTTTTTAAGGTTAATTGCAAGTTTTTCAGCTTTATTGAAGTATGGTTACCGTCTGCACCAGCCTTGTTAATGTCAACCGACTTAGTGGATTATAACGCATCACCAAAAGACATTCCAAAATCATATTTACAGGCTGTTCCAAGTGCATCTTTAAATGCTTCAGGTTTGCATTGTGCCAAATTGGTGGAGCATGAAGGGCTCAAGTATTGTTTTATTGTACGCTTGGTAAATGGAAATTCACAACGGGTTACTGGAGTCGCCAAATCAAAATGATTCATATCATAACCAGATTTGTGTCGTGTACCACCATATAGGGTATCAAAGGTAAATGCTTTTCGTTTGCCACCATATAATTGACACAACATTACCGTCCAGCATTTTGCCTGTAACATGTGTTTTTTCCATACAAATCTCATAGAGCTCGGCCATTCAAAAATTATATGTTACTGGATATACACAAATCTATCAACTGTTCACTGTGCTCATCAATTTTTTGCTGAAATACATATTGCTTCTGAACAAGGCTTCATCTGCAAAATCATCCAATGGT
>OZ026626.1:3296284-3332284 GCA_964020975.1 Hermodice carunculata | reverse complement strand
AGTGGTAGTAGTAGACTCATTTACTTCATTGCTGACAACAAAATCATACCATGTATTGGTTGCAGAGTTGAAATCAACAAATACAATAAAAAGCCGGTAAGTATCTTCTTAACAATACCATTCTTTTAAACATTCAAAAGATCAACATCACTACTATATATTGACTATTCGGCTAAACGTGAACAAATGCGAAATAAATGACATTCTCTAACTTCTAACTGAAAACAAACCATATTTCAATTCAATCTAGACAACGATAGAGCTAGTTATATCTGAAAAAACAAAACCCAAAACATAAAAAAATGAAAACGAAGCCCCCCCCCAAAAAAAAACAAAACAAAAAACAAAACCATCTACTCAAGTGCTCTATTTGGAATAAGGCTCCATTACCCTGACTGATATCGGTGTTCCAGCTTGATTTTATTTCACTCAGCATAATATATGTTTTGTGATTATGGTCTTTTTGTTGGATTGCATCATGAGTATTTAGTTCATGTTATTCATGTTTTTTTTTTGTCCGAAAGATATGCGACTTTATACTTTTGTACAGGTTTTTCAACAGTGGCAAAATCAAACTTGGTTGTCCAAAGGCCTTTTACTAACCCATCTTGCAAAGAAAATCATGTAGCAATGTCTGTACCGATATCTTATAATCTGTTAAAACAAACAACCGAACAATCTTAATATCGGCATAAAAACATATTTTATCTTTCTCGCACAGTGATGCCTTTGTTTCCTCACATTAGTATTGGAAAATGAATGTTGATGTTTTGCCAACTCTTTAATTTAATTGCTGCCATTGTTGGTTTGAAATTTATGAATATGGGTTAGGTTTTTTCCTGGACTATTATATCTGCATGAATTATCCGTATAAAGGCTGCACTGTTCAGTAAAGGGCTTTGTTAAAATTACGTTTGTTATAAGTTGATAATTGTGATTTACTTTGTCGTCTGTCTGTTGCAAATCATCTTTACATAGTTAAAAGCACTAATGTTTACACAAATGTGACAGAGATAAACGTGTATGTTATATTTCTTATGCTCGTTATAACAAACAAATATGTCTTCGTGTGCTCGTAGCACTGATTTGTACTGTCATCAAGCTGATCATATGGAAAAGCAGTGGAAACTTGTGGTTCTTGTCTGATCTTTGAGGGGGTGGACCTTACGTTGTAACAAACAGAGGCTTCTAACCAAGTATTTCCTAAATAGAGAGTTGAGCTGTGCACGGAACCTGCATTTCTGAAAGATTTGCTTCTTTTTTTTTCTTTGCTTTTTTGGATGGAAGATGGAGTGTCAGTGTGCTTTGTTTTATTTTTCTGTAAAATAGAGTATTATCTACAGGGCCCTTAGCCAGGTTTGTTTAATTGGGAGAACAATGTCTCTCTCTTGACCTTTCTACTGTTGAGTAGAAACTTCTGCTATAAAGAGAATATTTGTGCCTTTAGATTTACAAAAGTAAAGAAATTCAATGAATGTTCCTCTCTTTTGAATATATTTTTTTATTAATGCAATATAGCTAATTATTGCTGACAAAATGAGCCTTCTATTTGCTATAGATTGAGCTACGAGTCCAATGACACCCATGGTATAACCTTTACAGTTATCTCATGTATGATGCAAACTTCCATTCCCGTCATGTCATGAAATTGTCTTATTGGCCCAAAAATGACGAAGACCATATTGTACAGTGGCCAAAATATTTTGATGTCAAGAGAATACCAAAAAAGCAACAAATGTGGTTTCAGCACATAAGAAAAAGTTGATGATCGCTCCACAGGCTCAGCCTTTTAAAGAATATTACCACAACTACGTTAACATTACATTCTAATTATAGAAGTATAGTGTGAGATTGAGCCTTGCATCAAGACAGATTACTTAGTTTCTTTTGAAGATTAAAAAGCGGACGTGCAAAATATAATCATTCCGTTCAAAGAAAAGCTAAGCCATCACTCGGCGAAAGCTTTGTGAGTAAGGTAGCAGGGAGGGCACCGGACCAGATCCTTTGTATCACTATGTATTACTCGTTTCTAATTATACTGACCTAGCATATGTCCCTCACCTGACAGAGATTAAGATATCACTACTTTTAAATATTCAGGAAAAAATTGGAATTGGAAACAAACGGTTCACACTGCCGGTCAAATGATACATTAATTCTCTACGTGGGGGCAGCAGCATCTAATATTTGCATTGCAGTACATTAGCTTAACGCGTGTTACATATATGGGATTCCAATTCATTATTCAGCATTACTCTGTAATTGTTTACTGCGTCGAAAAATTTAAGACAAATTTTGAGCGTTAAAAAGGTTTACCGTTTTATCATTGTGTATGATTTTTGTTTAGCACAATTATATTTGTACTTCGATCCACAAGTACTAAAATAGTTTAAACCTTCATCACTTGCTTACATAGTTTTGCATATAAGGTGATAAATTGCTCTTCAGCAGATCTAGTTCAATGAATACGTTTTATCGTCTTTGGCTGAATAGAAGGATACTTTATTGTAAAATGTATTTGCTATCTTAGCTAGTTTGCTGAAATATTAAAATCAACATCATAATTTGAACATCTGGCAGCAGAGCCATGTAATTTAAGCTCTGCCGCTAGATGTGTAAATTGATAAACGTGATTGTCATTTTCATTGGCTCGGCTGACCTGTCAATCAGCTGAGGTTTTAGGACGGGCCTCAGTCCATTGTCCATCCTTTAATCTGTCCGTCCAACCGTCCATTTCTCTGTCTGCCACTGCAATTTAAAATTTCGACCTTTTGCAGGAACTGTCCTCCAGATCCACTTCAAACTTGGTCGGGCCTACCATGGTTAGCTTTCTATTATGTTTGTTCAAATAGGTAGGTTGCGGTGATTTTTTGTTGAGGGGGGGGGGGGGCGCAACTAATTCCTTTGTAATTGAACCACTAAACCTTACTTGTTGCATATGTGGCGGAGTGATTCTTTTTCTTTATTTAAGATTATTTTGTGTTTTCACTTTTCTTGAGTTGTCCCAAACTAAGTACGACCCTCTTCAAGGTTTAAGTCTGAACAGAGTTGGATGTTATAGCCACTAAATGTGTTAATTTCATGTGGTGTTTCATTTTCTGATCTCTCCAGCTGGCATGTTAGTTAGATGCCAGAGGTTTAAACAGTGATTTAGAGTTCCATTTCTGTTGGTTCAGCATACTTGTTACTCAGCTAAGATTGTTTGCTCTTGCCCATTGTTGATCAGTCCATCAATCCATCTGTCAACCGTCGGCCATGTGCTATTATATGTCCTCCTTAATTGACATTTTTACCTCTACCGTACCATCAACCAGAGTCGCTTTGATCCTGGTGGGATGTAATTTGGGTGGATTTCTACCTAGTCTATTCAGATGGCCACATCTCACTGCACTTGTCCTTTACCAGCCTGTGGAAGCGTCAAACTTGAATATTTACTAGATTTCGATGTGATAGAGCCCCAGTTTTGGACGGATATTTCCACTTGGGTACTTGTTCGTTGATGCATTCATTCCCCTTGATTACAATGGAAGTCGGTGGGAAATGGTAATTTTCATTTTTGACTTTGTCTCGAACACCATCACCCAGATTCATTTCATGCTTGACAGCGAAGTACCTTCAACGACTCAGTAATATTATGATTGTAATAACACCCTTTTTTCAAAAATCTTTTCAAAAATTCTTTTATCTGAAAGTGGCTGGCCAATTGCTTAGAAATTGGATGGGGGTCACGTCTGGATACAACAAGAACAGGGCCAGACTAATTATGGGTTGAATGCCAATGTTAAGGTTGGCACAAGACGGGCTGTTCGTACAGTTCTCCTATTAATTTTTTTATTGAAGCAATATAATTTTTTATTTTATTCTTGTTTTGACCGGCTGCTTTCTGTCGTATATTTCAATGCAGAGTGTAGTGTACCACAAACCTGGAATTGATCTTTGAGACATCCACACATATATTTATAGGTAGTGCTTCAGGGCACACACCTTCAGACTCAACATATCAAAATCTATATGTGAGGTAACTTTTACAACAACTGCCCTCCGTACCTGGGATGCCACAGTATTGCAACTTGTGTTTGAGCAATGCAAGCATTGTGATTTAAAGTGAAACACTCTTAACAATTGAGGGGGGTACTGATGGGTATTTCACCTGTATCGAGAAATAGTAATTCTATAAAAAGATAAATGACCTGTACAACCTGATAATACCTATCAACTCAATGCTTACTCACACACACATACACACACACACACACATACACACACACACACACATACACACACACACACACATATATATATATATATATATATATATATATATATATATATATATATATATATATATATATGTATATATATATATATATGTATATATATGTACATTTTGAAAACGCCTGTGCTTCAAAGCTAGTTCTATATGCACAAAGACTCAAAACTGTTGTCACATGCTTTGCCATTCCAGCACACCGAACCACTAAAAATGTGTTTGACCTTGTATGTCATAACTATACTGAGGACAACACCACGAACCGTCAAAGAAATATTTACAAAGATTCATATGACAATTAGACATATATCTCTGCAATAGCAGATATTAAACCCTATCACAGGGCACCCCGACTTGTGTGTTTTGTTTTTAATTTCATTATCTGTTGATTGGTACTGGTAGTGGAAAATGTACCATGTACAAGTGACTTCACAATCGGAGCAACTTGCCTTCTCTTTCCGCTAGCGTACCTGTCTATTGTTTCATTTTCAGTGCGTTTTTGTTGTTTTATGTGTGTGAAGCAAAGCTTATGTCAAATAAAATCAAGTCTGAGTATCTGAGTCTGAGTCCTGAAATTTATACACAATTACTAAATTCAATATTGCCTTGTTAAAAAAAAATATAAGGATGATCAACATTTTAAGCATTGAGACAAAAACTGTATCCTACTTAATTAAAATCAAAAACCTGTCTGTACATTTTATTGTCTGTACATTGTATTGTCTGTACATTGTATTGTCACTGGTCAATTTGTTTTTTGTTGAGACATTCGAAACAAAATGAACCAAGACCTGAATTCGTTGGTACCAAATGTCATACATATCGGGTTCAGTAAAGCACCAAGTGGGATTACAAAAATTGTTAAACTAATTTGCCTGATATGGGATGAAATTGGAATTATCAAAACAGTGACTAGAAGTCCCATTCCTGACAAAGTATAACTAAACATATTTGTTAGGAGTAAATAGATAGCCGCATTGTTGTTTCAGACTGCTTTTTACTTTTTACTATTGCATGGATACATGCAGCATGGCCTGTGAGGGTCCAAACTAACCCAGTTACATGCACAAATATCAGAAAATATTTCAAAACTAGTTCAAAATGAACAACTTGTTGCAAAAATGGATAACATAATCTACAAAGATCCCTATATTGTTCAGTTGTTGTCAAAAGGACAAAAATGGTAATGGATAAAAACACTGATAACACAATAACCGTTTGTTGTTTTATAAAAATGACTGTCATTGGTTTGCATCTAAAAACTAATACCAGGTATATGGAGTAATCTGACGTGATAAGTGAAATCATATATCCAGATCCGCAAACAGAAATTATCGAGAAAACTGAAGCAGCTTTCCAAGGAATACTATGACACCAAACAAGTCTAAATAATGAAATGTGTTTACCATATTGTGAATCCCCAATTCCAATAATGATCATATAAATAGATACCAAACTGTTGAAGAAAGCTAAATACATTCTAAGCAACCTGTTTCTGTTTGTTGGTTTATTTATGAGTGTGAAAAAAACCAGTAGGTTGAGAACAATACAAGCGGTTAAGAGTGCCCAGTTAAAAATCTTAAGCAGATAACCAGGAATCAATGTTAGACAAGCATTGCCAGTGGGCAGATATTTGTGACACTTCTCGGCTATCCCTTGGATACAACAGAGACCCTCCTGAGTGGTGTGTACATGCTGAAGATGTTTTAATGTTTGAAACACACATGGTCGAATGTGCACAATTTCCGTGCCAGACAAATTTATAGTGTGAATAAATGAATCAGTCCCAAATGATTCCAGGTGGGTATCCAAAATAGTGTTCAAGGAAAGATCAAGCCACTTCAGACTGACAGATTCTGTAAACGCACCCCTAGCATTAAATTTAATGCCTGATGAACTTAAATATAAATGTTGTAACTTTGACAAACCCAAAAGAAAAGATGCCTTTATTACCTTAATGTAATTCCCGGATAACGATAAAGACACCAAGTTCTTTGTTGGTACAAAGCAGCCATACGCTAATACGGAAAGGTAGTTATAGTTTAAATTAAGCCACCGTAAACTAGGAAACATTTTAAAGGAACCATGCTGCAGTTTTGTTAAACAATTTACACTTAAGTCTAAAGCAAATACATATTGTAATAAACCATTTGTAGTTCTCAAACATGTCAGCATATTTTTACAAAAGAGTATTGATCTTGTGTTTTTTGTAAAGTGTGGCAGAGTGTTGTTGTATTGACTTAAACAATTTGTTGCATATCCAGAGTAAATGCACCTGGGTGGGCACATAACATCACATAACAGCTCGTCATCAATGGAGTCTATGCACTGAACACGTCCATCACACACGTCCATTGGATGAAGGCATGTTGTCCCATGTTTGTAGTTAAAGAAGAACTTGCATAACAATTCTTCACAGTTCTGTTCTTCACAACCACCGGGACAATCCCAGATCTTGTCACAGACTTTACGTATCGGAATGCAATATGAAAACGGACATTTAAGCATGCCACCACACTGGAATCTTTCACAGAGCTGAAGATGTACACCTGTATCACATGACAGCATTCTATTGTTTAAAGTATCATAAATGCATACATCTGATCGGTAAAAACACGGTGAATCGCGTGTGTCTGAGCAAGGTAACCAATTGATATCACTACAGCTGTAGGAAATGGTAGGAAAACTGGGTCTGATGGGGACATTAAGTAGGTCATGTTTTTGAAAGATGCTGCCCCTATCGAGTTATGGGATATCACCCATCTTTACTGCAATGATACAGACTGTCACTTAAGCAGGGACCACCACTGTGTTTCATCTGGCTTTCATTGCACCCAGTTTTGTTCATGTCGAGCCTCTGAGGAGTGTGCTAACTGTGAAATGAACTCACAACTAAGTGATAGTGATGAAGATGAAGAGTTTGCGTAAAAGAATACAAACAGAACAAATACAGCAGTTTTCAGATGAGTGTTTGAGAAATCGAGTTTTAACATTATGCCAATGAGCATTTAACTGTGACCTAATTTATACTTTCAGAAGGCCATGTTGGCACCCATTAAAAGGATTATATGTACTCTAATACAGCATTAGTGTCTCAATAAGCGGAGCTACCTGTTATAATGTACAAGTCCTAACTTGCTAATGTTTGTGGACATTGAACATAATGATATTGACATTCGGTAGTGGAAGCCATCTTGAATATGTAAATTAAGTAATGTTTTCTAGAAAACTGAAGTTTCATTTTGTTGGACTCATTGCTTGTTAAAGAGACTCAGCCAGCAGGGGTCTGATTTATAAGACTCATCCACTGTCATTTACAGAAACTTGTACAGCAGACAGTATAACTTGATGAGTGACATTCCCTGCAGTGTTTAGTTTGACATAATTGTAAAACACTGCTACATCCCAAACGGGAAGGTAGTCAATATGAAGACTCTGTTAAAATATAACTGAAATACGACTCATAAACCAGACTCAAAAGAAAACATGTATTTAGCTCTAGGGACATGATTTTATGTTCTACAATTTTGGTAGATCTATTAGAAACTTCAATGGCGGCCATCTTAATTATTCAAATTTCCCAAATTTGCATGAAAACTTAATATGTCACATGAAAGCAGAAAAAATCAGCTAAATTTGTTATAACAAATGTTGTACAAAGATGTATGCTAAAGTACGGCTCTCAAAAGAATCTATGATTTTGAACATTATTTGACTTTTTTCCACTACGGTGGATATTTGAAAATAAGGGGGGTGGGGTAACATATCATTATTCTACACAGCTCCCTCAAAACACAAGAAGACTATATTTCCACCTGATAATGTCCATTTATCAGGGGTATTTTTGGAGGTGATTAAAGTTAGATAACTTCATCTCTCAGTGACATATGACCAATTTTCTTTGAAATATTTGTCACCACGCAAAAGCTTTTTATGCTAATTTTGGTTATTTTGATCTTATTTTGGTATGTTAGACAACAAAATATGTAATTTTTTAAATTTTTATCTTATGCTGAACATCAGTTGTAACATTTCAATATAAATTGCAAGCATTTTCCCCTGTTTTCAGTTATTAAAATGACCCATAACATGAATATAGGTATTTCAGGTTTTTATTTCAGAGGTTACAATGGAAAAGGCCTTGAAAAACACACTCAACCACTTTATTTTTAAGTCCGATTTCATATTTCATAAATGTAACATTATTACCAATATAAAAATATATGTTGGCTTTTGTTCGAACCTGTGTAGGGTTTACTTCAATTTCTAGGCTTCCTATAAGGCCAATGCCGCTATACTTTACAGAGTCCCGGGTTCAATGGACACACTGTCAATCGAACAACTCAGTCAATAAGGATACCCTTAAGAGTGCGACCGCTCACCTACTAAATTGACAGAAAAAACATTTCGAGATCTCTGAGTGGAGAAGAGATGATTCTATCAGCAGCAAGCACTGTAATTATTTATATTAACAACGCTGGGAATATGGACAGAAGCCAGCACAGAGGAAGAGGAGAACGCTTCTTAAGTCCCTGCATAGCTTTAACAATGATACCTTGTGTTGTTTGCAACTTGTATAATGAGCAAACGTAATATACTTTAGCCCATAAAAGTGAGAGATCGCACCGCAACATTATTCCATACATAAAATTTAGCAGCTGAAGACAATCCAGGGTAAAACATTCCTATGCAAGACAATCTAAATATCGACCTTCCGACTTTAGACATCATATTAAAAGCATGCATATGTGAATTTAGGTTACTTTTAAATGTGACATCAAGTACTTCTTACCCCTTTACACTTAGAAGAAATGAATTATCCCTTTACACTCAGAAGAAACAAATTATTTTATAGCCCTTTCATTTCATCATTTAGCTTGGGCTTGCCTGCAGCCAAGCATTGACACTTTTTAACGGTTAATGAGAACCTCCATATCTTAGCATACCTTTGGCATATATAAATTAAGGCCTGGAGATGAAGCACAGCACGATCAAAGAAAGTTACATCATCTGCAGAGGTAAAGCAGTTATGAGTGTCCTTACCGATTTCTCAACCAGGTTGGATATATATATATATATATATATATATATATATATATATATATATATATATATATATATATATATATATATATATATATATATATATATATATATATATATATATATATATATATATATTGATATGTAGAACTGTAATAACACATGCATTTGCAGCTTATTGCAATTTGACAAACAGTGACACTTTCATTTGAAATAACTATACAATAGTTGCATCAACATGCGATGCTGTGGTTCCGCAGAGTAACACAATAAAAGATCTAACAAACTGTAATAATCATTGCGCATAAGTGTTCCGAAATTACAAGCTGAGAAGTTATTTCCAAAAAGCACTTTAAAGAAACAAAAGATTACTTTACACACAGTGGAAGCACTCTCCGCCAACCTGTTTTTATTTTCCGTATTATGTACACTAGTTCCATTTTCAAAAATGAAAACCTGGAGTCAAAACATCACAAGAACCTGCACACAAAAACATTCAGGGGTAAAACTGTAGCATTTTAAGAAGAGCCTAGCGTTCAATACACAAACCGTTTGCAAATGTTTTGTAACTTTTCTTTGTTCAAAGGCAAGTGCTCACAAACGTTTTGGTATACACATCACGCCAGCGGAGCCAGATACAATGAACTGGGCCATGTCAATTATGGCATTTACGCATACCGGCCTCCATTGAACTATTCTTTTTACGGTGCATTTGGTATGTGTGTTTCCCATTTTCGGCTAGGTGAATGGTGCCGGAGGTTGCTGGTTCGAGACCCGTCCATTCCTTAGTTACAAAACATTTATATTTTTGGTGCCCCGTTGATGCTGGTGGAGTAACATACATACAGTCCATGATTTGGGACAACTCCGAATACAGCACCTACACTGGATTAAATAAAATAAAAAATAGGCCTTGTCAATTATAGCATCACACATATCACCCTCCACGGAACCATTCTCTTTAGGAACAGGGATTTGATACAGTTGGTATGTGCATTCCCCATTTTCGGCTAAATGATTAGTGCCGAAGGTTGCTAGTTCGATACCCGTCACTTTGGTGGTCACTAAACACATATATTAATAATAGCTGAAGCGTTTAAAATAGTACAATTTCCATGGTCAATGATTAACGCTTTTTAAAGACTAAACCACTCATGTTTAACACTAATAGGATTGTATGCGGCAAGTGCATCGTGGTTTATACTCAGATCAGTTTCAGTTTTACTTAATACCTTTTTTACTTGATAACTTGGATCTAAGAAAAAGAAAATAACAAGGTGCGGTGTCAATTCATGCTAGTGACTGCCCCAATTCTTATAGATTGTGGAATAGCACTTGAATATCTCAAATTGAATTATATAGAGTAATGGTTGCAATATCTATATAGTGATGCATCATTTCCAAAGCAGATTTAAACGTCCTAACTAATATGAGGATTTATATTTCAAACAATTACTGGACATCTTTCTATGTGTCAAGGCCTTTGCTATAATATGCACTCATTTTGACAACCTTAACTCAAGTCATCCACTTCTAGATGACATTCGTGTGAAAGTGGATATTGAAAAATGAAATGAAAACGATCATTTTTGAAGATTATGTGTAAAAATGAAACATTATCTCGTAGAAACCAAGTGAATCCGAGGTGTATAAATGATGAAATAAATATGTAAACCAGCAAAATTGTAGCAAACATTTTATACAATGCGTGCATCAGGCAAGATATGTCTAAAAGTTGAGAGTTGCTATCATTGAATCGACTTAAACTACTGCTCACTGTAGTTGGCACATGTCTTAGGTCAGGAGCGAACTGTTGTTCCTCATACTGCATATCATATTACTTCACCAGTGTAAAAAATGATGCTAAGTTGATATAAAGTCTATGTTGGACTTCCGCATTTTCACTTTGCTTGCAGGATGGCTGACGGGTTAAATGATGGAAGACTCTTGTTTGTCCGAAATTTCGGATCAGTTTCCTTGGCATTGTTGACAGCTATTTTTTGCTTGTGTGTTTGATGACAATTTTTAATTTTTTATGTTATCAGTATGACATCTTATCATCTTCACATATTAAAGGAATAGTATTGCTAAGTGGATGCTGGAGTCTTGCTGTTATATCTAGTGATGTCCGTGTTCCTTTTAAAAACTAAACAAAATATAATCATTTAGCCAAATGAAAAGCCAAGCCATTGCTTGATAAATGTTTTGAGCATCATATAGCAGAAAAGCCAACAGATTTGTATTGTGATGTATTACTCAGACTACTCAGCTAGTAATGCCGTCCCTTGATAGAGGTGAAAAGATTTCTACTTCTACGTATTCAAGAGACTCGGATTGTTTCATGAATTACAACTATGGGACATAACGGACAAGGAATTTTAATGTTAATTACTACTACATCCTAAACTGATCTCTATCTAAATCTTGGTTTAGATAAAATATTGTGATTCAGAAATATCAGCAATTTTGTCTTGGAAAAAAAATCCTACATTACGGATCATCGACCAGACAATATGTCCGTGATAAAATTATTGTTTACAGTTCCACTAATTTAAGGAAAGCAACAATTTGCCTGAAGGAGGGTCAGTTAAAAGACCTCCTATTGGATTTTTGTACAATGTCATATTTGGCATTAAACAGAATTTTATTGGTAATGATAGTTTATGCTGCACCAAGCAAGCCAACAATTCTGTTCTGAGGACATACAGTATGGCATCATTTAGCTTGATGTATGATACATATTTCAGATTCCCGCCTATCATTTTGCAATAATCCCCAGCTCTTTACTTCGTTTAAGCTTTTCAGACAAAGTGCAATTGTTGGAAAAGTTAACTAATTCATCATCTTGCATGGTTTCTGCTTAGCCCAAATGCATATACAATTCGATTGACAGCTACTGAAACTATTTAGCACCTTCTTCACCTACCTACATAGGTTGGCATATTGGGCGTTAGGGTGAATATGACCAGGGCAAACTTTGTGCAATAAATGCTGTTTCTCGACACAGAATGTTGTGAGAATATGACACATTGTTGGAAAATATAATGAAAATCTTCGCGAGATTTTTTTTTTCAAATTAAGATCAACATCATATTATGATCATCTAGCAGCATAGCTATGTATTTTTAGCTCTAGTGCCAGATGGTTCAATTAATCCATCTGTCCCTCCTCAGTCTTTTACTATCTGCAATTAACATTTTCAACATCTTCCTCAAATTGTTTGCTAGATCAACTTCCAACTATGCGAGATCTACCTTTCGGTATTCTAGTAACAAATATTTCCAAATATATTCATATTGCAGTAATTTTTGGAAAGTTTCTTTTGTTTTTATTTGATTATTATTATCATTATTATTATTATTATTATTATTATTATTATTATTATTATTATTATTATTATTATTATTATTATTATTATTATTATTATTATTATTATTACACACATTGTTTGAAAATATAATGAAAATCTTCGCAAGATTTTTTTATTCAAATTAAGATCAACATCATATTATGAACATCTAGCAGCAGAGCTATGTATTTTTAGCTCTAGTGCCAGATGGTTCAATTAATCCATCTGTCCCTCCTCAGTCTTTTACCATCTGCAATTAACATTTTCAACATCTTCCCCAAATTGTTTGCTAGATCAACTTCCAACTTTGCGAGATCTACCTTTCGGTATTCTAGTAACAAATATTTCCAAATATATTCACATTGCAGTAATTTTTGGAAAGTTTCTTTTGTTTTTATTTGGTTATTATTATTATTATTATTATCATCATCATCATCATCATCATCATCATCATCATCATCATCATCATCATCATCATCATCATCATCATCATCATCATCATCATCATTATTATTATTATTATTATGTCGGCGGAGGGAGGGGCTTAAAAAACTTTAAAAACCACCAAACAAATTGATTCAAAATATATAGGGACACTTTTCAAAACTACTAGCTCCCAATCTGTTTATTATAAGGTGCTCCAATTCTCTGTATTTATTTATTTATTTATTTATTTATTTATTTATTTATTTATTTATTTATTTATTTATTTATTTATTTATTTATTCATTCATTTATTTATTTATTTATTTATTTATCTATCTATCTATCTATTTATTGATCTATTGATCTGTTTATTAATTAATTTATTAATTTGTCTATTTTATCTATTTATTTATGTTATTTTATTTATTTATTTTGTTTATTATTTTGTCCTTTTTTTTCTTTTTATTTGTTATGAAATTTTAAGCATTTTTTTCAGGATTTGTTCTTCCATAGTACCTTAGACCCTCTTCTGATTTAGTTGGGATATGCTTGGACTGTAAGTTTATTTTAACTTCTTTCTGGGTGGCCGCAATCATTTTCGGGTTACCCTAGCTGACATGTTGGTCAGCAGTCAGGGGTTTATTTAGATTCCATTTTCTTTTGCTGAGGTGACTTGTCAGTCAGCCGAGATTGTGATAAGGATCATTTTCCAGTGTCTGTCAATCCATCTGACATGAACCCTAAGTTGTCCTCACTTGACTTTTACAACTTCCTCAGCTCCGTCATCTAGACACACATATTGAAACCGTAGTCCCAATAAAACAAATCCAAGTCAATTCCGACCAAAGGCAATGTTCCTTGGTATGTTTAGCTGAATCACATAAATTTATAGTTCGTCTGTACCCAAAAGAGTCCAAAAAGTACATCCAAAGGTCCATAGGGTCAAAAAAGCCATGTCTAGTTTGAACATAACAAGAATGCAAAAACTTTTGTGTAAGACTATAGGCCTGTTTCAGTAAATTGGCTTGAACAGGCGCATCGTTCGTGTGCATATAGGACGATACATTTCATGAAAAGGGACCAAAATCTGAAGCACAGCAGAGAATGTGCAGGGATGGGTTCGAAAACTGTTGAAAATATGAATTAAATTCAGTATTCAAAAAGCACTAGTTGCAACCACCGTCTCAACAATGATCATCATCCATAGAAGTCCACAAACAGTGACATCAGGCCTCAAAATACAAAACAACATTAAACAATTGCAAGTACATTGGTCAAATTGCATTACACCAGCCAAAACTTGGTAGCATAGCAGTCACACTTCACCTATGGTTTTACAGAAGTATTTTTGAAAGGAAATTTAGGAAAGCATAGAATCCCACAAGTCATCTAATAAGTCATTTAATAAGGCAGTAATTTAGAATTTTAAAAAATGTAGTATGCCATTGTAATGACCCACATTATCCTTCCCATCTTTTTGTGCGTCAATGGAAGTTTATGCTTGTATCTGTAGCATAGTTTATGTAAAAAATAAAACTAAATGTGTGTCTAAGTCTGACTCTAGACATTTTGACACAATAGGTAAATAGATATTCTTCACAAAAAAAATATATATATATATATATAAAAAATAAAAATGAAGACAAGGATTTTAGGCATCGACACAACAACCACACTCTATTGAATTTCAATGAAAACATAGGTCTGTATATTGTATCATCACTGGTCATTTCGTCCTATGTTCACAGGAAAGAGACAACAGTAACCATGACCTGAATTCTCTGGTGACAAATGTCATGCATATCGGATTCAGTGAAGCACCAAGTGGAATTAAAAAAATGGTAAACGAAACTTGACTGATATTGGATAAAATGGGAATTATGAAAATGGTAACAAGTAGTCCCATTCCTGGCAAAGTATAACCAAACATATTTGTGAAAAGTAAATAAATAGCAGCATTGTTATTTCTCACTCTTTCAGACTGCCTTTTGCTTTTTACTATTGCATGGATACATGCAGCATGGCCTGTGACGGTCCAAACTAATCCAGCTATATAAACAAATATAAGAGAATATTTTAAAAATTGTTCAAAATCAACAGCTTGTTCCAAAAAAATAGAACATAGTCCACTGCAATCTCTGTATTGTTGTTTTAATTGAAAACTGACAGAAATGCTAAAGCATAACAGAACTAATGTTACAATAACTGTCAGCTGTTTTATGAAGCTGATTGTAATTGCCCTCCATCGAAAGACTAATACAAGGTTTATGAAATAATCGGATGTGATAAGTGAAATCAGATATATAGATCCAACAACAGAAATAATCGACAGAACTGAAGCAACGTTGCAAGGAATGCTATCACACCAAGCATGTCTAAATAGTGAAAAGTATATGCCATATTTTGAATCCCCCATTCCGATAATTAGCATATAAATTGATATCAAGCTATTGAAGAAAGTTAAATACTTTCTCATCAACCTGCTTCTGCTTGTTGTTTTATTACTCAAACTGAGAAAAGCCAGCAGGTTGAGAACAAGACAACCGGTTAAGAGTATCCAGTTAAAAATCTTAAGTAAAGAACCTGGGATCAATGAAGGACATATATTGCCAGTAGGTAGGGACGTGTAACATTTTTCAGCTATCCACTGAATACAACAGAAGCCTTCTTGACTTGTGTGTATCTGCTGAAGATGTTTTAACCTGTAAAACATAGCAGGGTGAATGTGCACAATTTCCGTTCCAGATAGATTTATACTGCGAATAGATGTGTCAGTCCCGAATGATTCACCATGAATACCAAAAATAGCATTCAAGGAAAGATCAATGTACTTAAGACTAATAGATTCAGTAAAAGCACCCCTGTCGATAAATTTAATGCCCGATGAACGTAAATATATATGTTTCAACTTTGATAAACCCAGCAGAAAATTTGCTTTTATTTTCGTAATGCAATTTCCAGATAAAGACAAAGACTGCAAGCTGTTTGTCCCCACAAAACACCCATACTCTAATATAGATAGGCGGTTGTAATTTAGATTAAGCCGTCGTAAACGAGGAAATATTTTAAAGGAGCTACGCTGCAGTTTTTCTAAACGATTCATGCTCAAATCTAAAGCAAGTACATATTCATAAATACCAAATGCATATCTCCAGACCATCAACATGTTTTCAGAAAATATTATTGATCTTGTGTTTTTCATAAAATAGGGCAGAGTGTTGTTGTAATGATTGGAACAATTTATGGCATATCCAGAGCAGAAGCATCCAGATAGGCACATAACGTCACATAACAGCTCGTCATCAGTTGAGTTTATGCATTGAACATGTCCATCACACACGTCCATTGGATGAAGACATGTTGTCCCATGCTTGCAGTGCAAGAAGAATTTGCATGATAATTCTTCACATCTGAGCTCTTCAAACCCGCTAGGACAATCCCAGATCTTATCACAGACTTTACGTATAGGAATGCAATATGTAAGGGGACATTTTAGCATGCCACCACACCGGAATCTTTCACAGTGCTGAAGATGTTCACCCGTTTCGCATGACAACATCCTATTGAATAAAGTATCATAAACGCATACATCTGATCTATAAAAACATGGTGAGTTTAATGTTTCAGAGCAAGGTAACCAATTCATATCAGTGCAGCTCGCAGGATGGATCCTCCCAAAGAGAAATTCAGTGACTGATTTGTTTACTCCACTATTATAAACTCGTACAGTTTTTCGCTTTACTTTATACCTATTTCCATAATCAGGGTTTATTCGACAAAATTCGTCAGATCCATCGTCACAATCTAAAACTCCATTGCAAGTTTTTGAAATTGGAATACAGATACCTAAGGCACACTGAAAATACATGTACGTGCAGAACCCGTTATGCACAGGACAGAACACTTTGGTTTCTTGGAGGGGAAACAAAATGTTGCTGGTTACATGACATATCTTAGCACAGTTCAATTCATCACTTCCAATAGAGTCTTTGCAGTCAGGGTGTCCATCACAAACATGGTGCTGCAGAATGCACACACCATCCTTGCATTTGTATTGCCATGTGGCACACACGTGTGGAACAATGGATGCTTTGGTTTCACATAAAATCCCTCTTGCTCGTCTTACACTCTTATTATGGACTGAATCATAAAGAGGAAGGATATTTTGATCCTTTGTAACTAAAATACATGATCTGAAATGAAGATATTTCACAGGATTTATTCGGTATATTTGGAATGTTTCTGGCCTCACGACAGTAACGTGGGATCCAAGACGTAGCCACACACGTGCTTTGATATTAAACCAGTTCCAAGAATCGAAAAGATTGAACAATTCTCTCTGTATCTTATTGCCATATTCTTTAAATATAGACCTGTACGGGGATAAAACAGGAATATCACATGTACCACGTCCATACTTTGTCTCAAATTCAGATACATATGTACTAAGGAGTAATTCCTGGTCAAGATTATTTGCCTGCGAGAACAGGTTAGCAGGGAATTTCCCAATATTTCCCAAACCTAAATTCTTGCACTTTTTCATTGAAGCAGTTAGCCTACATGGCCTCTTGGCAAACAAAAGACGTAAGCATTTATCTGTTGCCATGTTCCAAGATTTAGGACAGTACATACCATCAAATATGAGGGCCGTTGAACGATTCTTCAGAATGTGCTGTTTGGTTGTGGTGTTCTTTTCACAAATGACAACAGCATTTTGATAAGGAACGAAACAATTTATTAGTAACCAGTTTGAAAAATCATATATTGATTTGATGACCACAGCTCCACAGACACTACTGTTACGTAGGTTAGCTCTAAAATCATACACACGTTTACCCTCTGTATGTCTCTTGATGTGCTGAGGCATACCCATGTAACTGTCTCTATTGTGCTTCTTTTGGATTGTCCAGTCTGAATATGTTGCTGGATTGCCGTTGATCCACCGTGGTTGATATCCCTAGCATCAAAGTTTAATTGATATGCTATAACATGTTATGTTTTAAAAAAGGACAATGAAGAAACTGTTCTGCTCCTTTTTTCCAACAAAACTTTACATTATCAATCATACAAAGCTGGATTCACACTGTGCTAGCCGTTATTTCATTTGGTAATTTGGTCCCCTGATTAGAGACCAAGAGAAAAATGTACAAGCAGTCAGAAATATTGTGTGAAAATTAGCATGTAAGAAAATAGGGCTGGCAACAGTAAATTCGTGTGTACCTTAATAACTAAGCAATATGTTATTTAATATGTCTATTTGTAAACCTTGTTAACAAGTGAATCTTAAATTATCATAATGTATGCACCTTCAATGGGATGTAACTCTACGATCTCCGGCATGTTTTTCAAAACATGATAGGGCAGTCATTTTCTGATTTTTATCACATGGTGTAAATTAAGGAACATAGGTAAGGGATATGTTCATGATAGCAGCAGCGAGGATGGTCTTAAATGAAGGTGACCTTAAAGTTCTGAAGTTCACGGGACTACTCCACTCTGTGCATGTAAGGCAGCTTGAGCAAAGAACTGCACCAGTTCTCTTGTTTACACTGTTTTCATGTGTTGGTACTATTCTCGACTTTTTGTCCCAAGGATATTCAAATGGTCACGCTTTTGTTATGTTTGGATTTTTAATGTTTATTTTTTATTTATTTTTTTTCCTTTCTTGCTTTTTTTTCTTCCTTTTTTTCTTTCTTTTTTCTTTTTTTTTTTTTTTTTTGCTTATTTTTGTATTTTTGTTTTGTTTTGTTTTTGGTTTAGTTTCTAGTAAAATCTTCTATTAAGCCACTTGGCAGTTTGTTTTAATTTGCATAGGATCATTTCTGGGAACCGGTAGATTTGATTTGTTTACCAGCTGGCGCTATCACATTTTTCTATGTTCATGTTTGACGAATTCGTGTGTCTTTCCGTTTACTTCCACCTCAGATTGTTCTAAAAGCTCTCATGAGATGCAGTTTCTGGGAGGATTAAAAATATGTTCCTTAAGTGGTGATACTATCTTTCACTGATTTTAACGAATATTTCTATTTCCAATTGGTCCATGCATGCATTCCTATTAATTACCACGTAAGTCTATGATTGCCATGCAAACTCACATTGTTGACCCCCCCTTACAAACCGGCCGGCACCAATGTTGTTCACAGGGTCAGAGTACAATTATTTTAATATTTTAAAACAAAATTCTTAATCATTTTGCACTAAAATCTTTAAAGTGTTGTTCAAAACCGCTCAGCTAATTGCTTTGCAATTTCATAATGAAGTATCTTAACTTGTTTAATTACGCCGCATTAATTGTTTTCGTTTTCAAGAATTTTAGTCCATTTGGACTTTTCTAGACTTATATCCCGAACTGCAAGTTCGATGCTTTTTGAACGTATTGGAAATGCACACGGACTTGACCTCCAGCAAATACATTCACACCATTGTGGTGCTGTAATAGGGGAGAGCAAGAACAGAAGCTTCTACTTTTCTCCTGTAGCGGACATTTCAATCATCCAGGGCTAGACTTGTGTATTTTCTTTACTTTTCATTGCAATTGACGGCTTAATAACTTTGAAATCTCTCGTCCCAGAAACACCAAAGTGTGTGCGGTAAAATAATGTACCTAGCCGAAATGTTCATATAAACTGTATTCTTGCACCTCTAAAAGAAGTGTTTTAATTTCAGATAAATTCAACATGCCATTCAGTGGGAATATATATCCTCAGCCCTGAAAAATTCTGTGTATTACATTGGATATCCAGCTGAATTCACAGATAATTGTTAATTGTAAGCTCTCTTATTTCCTGTTTTTTTTAACAAATTACTAAATTTGTGAAAATCAGCAAGGGGATATGTTCATGTTATTAACAGTGATGATGCATGATATCATTCTGATGGTCTCCCGACTACTTTAGACTTTACATGTAAAGTTAGCTGAGCACATTACCGTTAGCAAGGGTACATTGCCTTTCAACAGAATCGCTGTAGCTATACTGGCTATAATGTGTTAATGGCAACACACACACACACACACAAATATATATATATATATGTGTGTGTGTGTGTGTGTGTGTGTGTGTGTGTGTGTGTGTATGCATGTGAACAACAGGCCATTTCTACTTTAGTGGTTTAGGTGTGAACAGACCTTAACCTGGCCACTGAGTGCAAGTCAACCAGTGAACTTGACTTTGTTTGCATCAACAAGCTGTGCTTGTCAGATTCACTGCATTCACTCATTATCATTACAGTTTGATCCAGGACATGTGTTTGCGTGCAATACAAATAGGCTGTGCAGTGAAACTCTTTATTATCATCATATTAACCTGCTTTGCTCTAGGCCAGAGTTCATCCCAACCCTTTGTTTGCGACCAGTTGCAAGTCATCATCGTGCAATCATATGTGATTATTGTCACATGTTGGTTCATATAAAGTGCGGCAATATGTCAAATAAGCTCTACAGGTACTTGGATATGATTGGAAAAGATTTCGACTGGAGATGTCCTAAGTGTATAAGTTTTGATTTCCCATTTCAAGACACTTTGGGCATATCACTGGGAACATCAGACGACTTTTTACTGGATCAGATAGGTATGTATAATGCACCTGACCTTAGCACATCCTCATCCTTTGTGATCTTTCAACTGAGGAATTTTGCATGAACTCAACTTTCATGGACAACGCAGGTTCGACAGACTCAGAGAATTCAGTTTTAGACTATGATATATTTGAACCTTTATAACTACATAAAGAAGCAAAACCCTTGTTTTTTCGCATTACGCATTCGAACCTAAACAGTTTTAGATACAAATTGGGTGATATTTTTAGCCTGCTGATGAGACAATTACTGGACTGCCTTGTTATTAGTGAGACAAAGCTTGACGAGTCTTTTGCTAACTGTCAGTTCAGTGTTCCAAATTATTTTTGCTACCACCGTGACCGAAATGTATATGGTGGTGGCCTCATAATGTATATTAGGTCAGACATTCCATCACGAAGAATAGAGTTTATTCAATCCAAGAAATTGGAAAGTATGGTGATTGAGTATACTTTGAAAGTGGTATCATGGATGCTTATTTCTGTTTACAGACATCCCTCATTCCCAAATGCTACATTTCTTGAGAAATGTTCAATCATACCAGACAAAGCCTATGTACAGTCAGATAATACCATTGTTGCCGGAGATATGACTTTTAATATGCTTAACTTTGCTGATTCTTCTATTCACAAATTTATGAGATAGCTTTGATCTTACAATTATGATCAAGGAATATACTTGTCACAAAAGAGCCAATGGAACTCCCATTTACTTGTTTCAAACAAATAGGCCATTATCTTTCAGGACACTGACTCTTTTGACTGTGGTCTTAGAGACTTCCCCCATCTAATATATACCTGAACACATGTACGGGACCCTGCAAGGAATCCTAAGTACACTATCTTCAGAACTTATAAGCATTTCAATAAACTAAATTTCTTATCAGACTTAGAAAGGGCTCCTTTGCATGTACCTGACATATTTGACGATTTTGACGACTCCTATTGGGCTTTTACTCTGTTGGTCAAGGAGGTTGTGGATGAGCATACTCTTATGACAATCAAGAGAGTCAGAGCCCAGCAAGCACCTTTTGTAAATGCCTAGCTACGGAAAAACATTTTGAAAAGACGAATGTTGAAAATGCTTTCTTAAATGCTCAACGTCATGAAAAAGCACATAAATGGGAACTGTTCCATAAGCAACGAAACAGGTGCACTCATCTAAGACCCAATACAATCAGACAATATTGCAATGAGCGCTGTAGTGAGGAGCCATCAAGTAACAAATTTTTGTCTACCATCAAACCATTTCTGTCAAATAAGGGCTACAGCGATCATGGCGATATTATTATCTTTGAGGATGCCATAAATGTTTCTGATCCAGAAAAAGTGTGCAATAATTTTAACAATCATTATGTAAACATTGCCCAAAATATTGGTCTTATGCCTAGCACTGGCCAACCACTGAATGACATGGAAACTTACGGTGCTAACCCTTGTACCCAAGCCATATACGATAATACAAACACACTAACAAACAGTTTCAATTTCCGGGAAGTTGAAAGTGATGAGATTGAAAACAAACTATCACAGATTAACCTTAAAAAGTCCAGTGGCTACGAACATATCCCTCCAAAGTGGATAAAACTTTTATCAAATGGCTTAGCTTCTCTTCTTACTGGTATTATAAACAAAGGCCTCATCACCTCCTTCCTCCAAGATGTGAAAATGGCAGAGGTTACACCAGCTTACAAAAAGAAAGATCGTTTTATCAAGGGTAATCATAGGCCAATCAGTAGCCCCCCTTGTTTCTCTAAAATTTTTGAGAGCATCTTTCGTGAGCAACCTAGTACATTCATGGAATCAGTCTTTTTCCCTTTGCATCAGCCTTTAGAAAAGGTTGTAGCTGCAATAACCTACTTATGAAAATCACCGAGGACTGGAAAAGAAAACGAGATAATGACAAGTATGTCGGTGCAATACTTATGGACTTGTCAAGAGCCTTTGACTGCTTACCCCATGCACTAGCTCTAGCTAAGCTAAAAGCATATGGTTTACAGTACAGTGCTCTCCAGCTTATGAGCAGCTACCTTAGTGATAGATATCAGAGAATCAAAATAGCTGATAAACGTAGTGACTGGTTGAAAATCATTAAAGGTGTCCCTCAGGGGTCGATTTTAGGACAACTTTTATTCAATATTTTGATTGCTGACATGTATTTTATTATAAAGGGTTGTCATCTGTACAACTATGCAGATGACAACACTTTATCCTTCATTCATCATGACCCTGAAAGTATGCATCTCACTCTTGAGCATAAATCTGAAGAGCCCATTCAATCTTTACACAAAATGAAATGCTTGCAAATCCTGATAAGTTTCAGGCTATTGTCCTTTGCCCCTTTAGGAGAGACTCCTGCAACATCAATTTTGGGATTGGAGGTGTGGTTATCAAGTCGGAGGATCATATAAAACTGCTCGGTGTAGAAATTGACAACAAGCTCAAATTTAATGCACATATTACCTCCCTCTGTAACAAAGTAGCCAAACAAATAAATGTTCTCAGACTTATCAGCTCATATTTTGAAGAGGCTTCAAGCTTTTAATTTTAGGTCTTTATTCTTATAAACTTTAATTACTGTCCTTTAGTCTGGCACTTTGTGGTGCTACTCTTACCAAAAAGTTGGAAAACGTACAGAAACAAGGTCTTCGTTTTGTCTTTAACGACCATTATACTGACTAATGCACCCTTCTTAAAAGGGTAGGACTGCCAACTTTATCTATAGGGAGACTACGCTCCCTGGACACAGAAGTGTATAAGGCCCTAGGCAGCTACGGTCCAGACTACGCTCAGAATATGTTTTACAACTTTAGTCCAATAAGAATGTTTTAGTCATCTAGATATTTCGATCTTCCTTCTTTTAGTAGGGTCAATTTTCGAAAAAGAAATATCTGGGATACCTTGGCGTCAAAATTTGGAATATAATCTCTAAACATATTAAAAATGCTGTCAAACTTTCAGAATTAGAAAGAAAAAAAAAACTTATATCAACTTGGAATTTTGATAACACTTGTAATCGTACTCCCTGTCAATAGCTTCACTGCGCTCTAAATGGCTGGATGGCTGGATGGATGGCTGGATGGAAACTACCTACTCTGAATAATTTTATTGCTTATTCTGCGATAATATATTTTATATACAATCTGTTTTCACTGCAATTGAAATTATCTAGATGGCTGGAAACTAACTGCTCTGAATATTTTTAGTGCTTATTCTGTGATAATATTTTTATATACAATCTGCTTTATTACATGTGTACATTAATTTTAGCCTGGACTAATTATTTTGGTCGGTTGTAATAGCCTCTGGCTAATGTTCTGTAATTTTTAACGTACCCACTTGAAATAAAGATTTTATATTGTATCTTTATAAGAACAAATGCAGGCTGAAGTGAAACGTAAGGAAAAGGATACACTTTGCTTACTTCCACGGCAATTAGCCCCAGGTAAAAAATGGAAGATTTCATCAAATACATAAAAAAGTTAGCTGCTAAAAATGCAAAATTTGCTTCTTTGTGCAAGCATATAATTTGCAGACTTGCATTATGGCAATAATAAAAGGCATCCAACCAGCTCCATGTCACCTCATTTATCAAGCTAAAACTTGGTAGTATGTTATTGATGGCATTTGAAAAGCTTTGATCTCCCGTGATACCCCAACTACTAAACGGCAGATTTTCTAACAAGGCCGCTTGTGCAGTCGACATTCTGGTTGAAGGTAGAAAGCCCCCTTTCGCTAAGGTTGAGCCTAAAACAATATTTTCATATCTTCTAAAATATCCTTTGATACAGTTTACAGCCAAATTGTAGCCACATTGCGTGCACCATTGTCTCTTAGGTTGGGTAATTTCAAATTTATATGGTGTGGATGTCATTTTGGGACTACAACGAGTAAATTTCCATCTGAAACCAGAAGTGTTTTGTACCATCCACACTTTTTCTACCAGATAGCCTGCATTGATATTATTTATGTAGTGTTGTGCTTCACTTCTGTCAAACTCAAAAGATGTGCTCCCTTTTTTATGAAAAGACAAAACACGCACTGTGTAATTAAATATATTTAATGGTATTATACTCAAAACGAATGGAGCCAGATCTAATTGTCTGCAATCTGGGCCTATGATAAAACCTTTTGATCCTACGTGGAAGTATAGTGTATGGGTAACTTGACTGACAAAGATGTTCATACAGTTTAATTCGCTCAACAGCGGGGTTATATGGGATGTACTCTTCTCGATGACGGCTCTCTTACAACTGACGCGTAAATTCAATGTCACTTCAAAATGGGTATCGAACATTTCACACCAACGATCCGAATAGAGGAGACCCAGGTATATCCAAAGCGAGGTTAATCTAATTATGTGATGTGCAGGATTGCATTCTGCGTACCGGTAACTTTGGTCTAACAAAGATCGACATCTGCAAAATGATGTACAATTTGAGCTATCGTGAAGTTTAATTAATATTTCGTCAGTCGAAGCTTTGTTTGTGAGGAAGATATTGCAAGTTTGGGAGGAATGTGGATAGACAGAAATGACATAACATTGTCGTTTTAGTATTCTCATGAATAAGGAATCACTTGTCAATCGTCGGAAATACATTTCTTTATCTTCCAGTTCATTCCGCGGATAGAAACATGGATTTGGTAGACCTTTACAAGGGGTATCGTGAGCTTGAATTACGAAAGATAATGTCGCATTTATTTCGAGAATATAATAATATACAATGAGATGTGAAAAAGAAGATGTTACAGGAATGACGTCTCCTTCCTGAGTTTTTGACATATCATGAAAACCACCACAATAGGGCCCAATAGGTGTATATGTTCTTTGTCTCCAATTCGAGAACGGGAATAGGTCAAGTACGTATATGCCTCCATGTTTACATGATCCAGTGATGTCACCATCCCAATATAAGCTGGAAAGCACAAAGTGTATATGCTTGCCTCGGCGAGCTTTGAATTCCCAGAAGTAAAGAACCGGGGTATTTCCATCAGTATTGGCAATGACGTTTTTGATAAAGGCTTTTTGTTTTGACAGGAAAGCTCGGTAAATTTGGTCAATTTCTGATATCTGGTTTCCGCTTATTATAATAAAGCACATTATAGGAGAAATCATTGTTACACATCGCGACTCAAAGATAATTATGTGGGCAGACGATGTATATAGAGTCATGAAATGGTACAAATTAAATCCCCGAGACGAATTCAACCGGTATAATATGCTTGTGTGCAGAAGCAAGCCGTCATAAAATGCCAACCATGAACATTGACTCAAATGCATAAGCCCACGAATGCTTTGTTGGATTCGCCATCCTGTCTCAGTTGTAAACTTAATGTTCAAAGTGTTTACCGTATTAAGATACCATGCAGTTATGCAACGAATTGTGGCAGATGGTACCTGAATGTGGTTAGGCGTGCCAGTCATGTCATCTCTTTTTGTAAAGACATCGTATCGGTATAACACTTTACCAATCGGATGATGCAATGACTTTCGATGAAAACTAATGCGAACTTTGTTCAAATTGGTCTGCAGCATCACATTTTTCAATCGTCCGCAATATTTGTGGTAATATTTCTCTGTGTGACTATATTCAGACATTTGCTCAATATCTATGTACACAAAGCGACAGTGCAAAGTGTAATAAATTTGAATCTTATAAAACACAACTTTGATCTTCCATCCAAAAGGGGCTATTATTTCCCATGTTACTTTTGAGCAATCATTCTTCACTTCGTTCCTCGGTATTAGTTTAATGGTCAAACATACATAGCAGATAGTACTGACGCCACATATTTTTTGTTTCTTTAGTTGTGATACCATCTGCTTGTCAGAAACCAAACACCTTGACCACATGTTATGCACATAAAACAGAACACTCGATAAGCCTTGTACTGCTGCATTGGTATTGATACATTTTATCGCAAAATATGTAGTTATCACTACATTCGGATTTTTTGAAAATACATGGTTCCTTTCTAGAAAGCAAAGAAGAAATAATGTAAGCAGTTGGTCTGCATCACTAGTTCAGTCAGCACATTTTTATAGTCAAAATAAGACTTAATAAGAATAAGAGTTAATCGATCTCTCCAGTGGGTATTGTGAAAGTTGCCTACCAGCAAGAAGTAAAGTTATGGGCTGGTCGTGCCATCGTGTTAGGTTTTAACTATAATTCTCATCAAAAATATTATCTCTTTACGTTAAGGACAAATACACAGAATCTACCGACACTTCCCACCGATCGCTGTTAGACGATTTGAGCCGAAAAGTGGTAAATGTTTCTAATAGGATCCAATAATGTGCTTTCTATTTGCAATGTTGAACAGAATATATATATATATATATATATATATATATATATATATATATATATATATATATATATATATATATATATATATATATATATATATATATATATATATATATATATATATATATATATATATATACATACATGCGGGCACACTTTTACTGAAGGACCAAGTAACTGTGCAGGAGATATGCGTTTACAAAGAAAGTATATTCCATGTCTTCCAAACACATACTCATTGTATATTTAATTCACCTGAGAAGATATCACAGTATGACATTTAAACAATAATTTAAGTATTATCAAATGAAGCGATTTGATCATTCGTTGCAAGTAACAAGTGAAAGTAAAAGATGATAATAATAATAAACTACTCAAAACTTATAACTATCCACTTGTTTACTTGTATATAATTAAACAATGAACAAATATTTTGGAATTTCAGTATCATATATTTTTCCTTGACACTCTTGGTACAGCGTTAATAGAAAAATGACCATCTTAAGGAGTCCATGCTTCACTGCACATGACTGGTTTTAAGTGAAAGTCAAAATTTGAAGTTTGCAACATTAGATCCAATGAAACCTGAAGTTGGTAATCAAGTTTTTTGTTTATCACAGAAGACTTGTCTCAATGATTTGATCATCAACGCATCACAGTATGCTTGTTGAACCATGGTAAAGTCAATATTCTGTGTAACCACCTCGGTTGCTATGTCACTGCTGGCACCTTCTCCTCATGCTGTATACAAGCTTACGAAGGTAAGCCTGAGGCAAATTGTCCCATTCCTGCAGAACTAAACGGCACAGATCATCCATAGTTGAAGCTGCGTTCATTTGAGGGTATACCTTCTGCTTCAGCTGACTCCAGACATGCTCTATCGGATGCAGATCCGGGGAACAGGCTGGCCACTCCATCACCTCAACACCGTCATTAGCAAGGAAGCCCTGGACATCACGGGACACATGTGGTCTGGCGTTGTCTTGCATTAGCACGAACCCGTCCCCGATGGCACCAGCATACTAGATTATGTGAGGTTGTAGGATGTCAGTATTGTACCTCCTGGAATTCAGGGTTCCATCAATGAACACCAGCTCTGTCTTTCCGTCTGCTGATATGCCTCCCCACACCATGATGCTGCCTCCTCCGAAAGGGACAGTGGGCTTGATGCAGCATTCAGCATGTCTTTCTCCTGTTCTTCTCCAAGCCCTCACTCGCCCGTCTTTATTGTGGACACAGAAGCGACATTCGTCTGTAAACAAGACATTATCCAACTCTGCTCTGGATTTGCGAAGGTGACTTGTTGACCAATCTATCCTGGCTTCCCTGTGTGGAGGCAAGAGGCTCTGCTTCTGGACCATGCATCTGGATCTGAGACCTTGGCGATGAAGCCTATTTCTTATGGTTTGATCAGATATTCTTCTTTGATGTCCATGAGCAGCATGGAGCCTGTCTCGAATATCAGTGCTCGCAGTTGTTCGAGACTTAACAGTTGTTGTGACAATAAACTGGTCTTGGCGCCTGGTAGTCACTTTTGATGTTGCCTGCCTTTGCAAGTTGGCTACATCATTAGTGCGTTGGAATTTCTGCCACAGGTCATTTATAGTGCGATACTTTACACCAAGGGCCCTTGCCACAGAACGACAGCCTTCTCCAGCCTCAATTCGGCCAACAGCTCTAGCCCGGTCTATAGTTGAGAGTCTTGGCATGTTTCGTCCAGCAGGTTTGCAAGCTAATGGAGAACCCATACCTGATCTCAAGCTCTGCCATAAATTATACTCTTAACTATCCCTGTTCTTGTCCAAATAATCCAATCGTGTCATTGTAAAGTGAAAGAAAACAATGTTAGGAAGAGCTTAAATGGAGACAGGGAAACCACACACGTAATGCACTGCAAAACACTTCTTTGCAAAGTCATTTTTCAGCTTTGTTTTAGAGTAAATGCATGTGTAGCTAAGCATGAATCTGAAATCAAGTGAATACTCATGGATTATGTGCCAGGGTACTTGCAATTTACAAATACATTGTCTTTTTAAACATTTAATTTAAAGTGAATGCTTTATTTTCAGTTAAAAAGATGGGGAGTTATAAGTTTTGAGTAGTGTAGTAATGACAAACATAGTTATCAATTATGCTGTATCGTCAGGTTTATCTGACACTTCAAGACGTTGTACATTAACTTTTTGTGATCAAAGAGTACATTATATATGCATTTACTTTTATTTATAGTCATATTGCTGAAAGCCTGTTGTACCGCTTACTTGATTTGAATACTTGAACTTCGCACAAAGTAAGCGTTTCAGAACTACCAACGATATGAATGATGACGTATCTCCCTGTCCTTTCTTTTGTGGATACAATGTTGAGCCAATTTCCATTCTCAACTGCCCCCTTGTAGTGAGCAAAGTGGACCGAATTTTGAAGAGAAAGTTTGACGGGATGAAATAATTTGCTAATCCATATGTCAAAGTCGTGGAGTCTTTCGCCTAGAGGAATATACAATAAAATGAAAGTATGTATACAATTCGAACTAGATGGGTGCAGACCTAATGTTCATAAGTACATGCTTTGATTATGAACAGAAAGCTGTTCAATAGAATACCTTAATATTTTGCATAGAGCAGCATCATATGACCTCACGTATTCATAGTCTGACAATTATTCAACAGCTGGATGATATTTTGTTTCTGAATTTCTCGTTAAATCAAATAAGTATGGGTATTTACCCGTTTAATGCCGCTCTACGTGTAGTGCAATGGATTCCACAAAGTATTGTATTTTAAACCTACATTACGAATTCAATTTATCATAGTACCTTATTCTACAAAATATGTAACAATTCCAGTAAATTTCCTAACAAAAGGAAATACCGGGGTATCATACGGTATGATAAGTTGAGACAAATTGTGACAATTATGCGCAAGCGAATGTTGAAAGCATCACACCGATACGTTATTTCTTACATCGCCATGTTCCTACATTACGAATTCAATTTATCATAGTACCTTATTCTACAAAATATGTAACAATTCCAGTAAATTTCCTAACAAAAGGCAATACTGGGGCATCATACGGTATGGTAAGTTGAGACAAATTGTGACAATTATGCGCAAGCGGATGTTGAAAGCATCACACCGATACGTTATTTCTTACATCGCCATGTTCAAAAATGGTGCATGATTCGCCGGCTCGAGGTAGCATGTCGCATCTGGATTTGTAACAGAAAATTGTAACTGCGTCAGACACAATGGAGCGGGCAGATTAAAGTTAACATAGTATAAGTCATGTTTTAAAAGTACTTTAACGACCGTTGCCCGGTAACTCGGAGAACAGAGACCTGGAACCTAGTGAAATATTAAGATAACGATAAGCGAACAACCAGGGCTATGCTGTTCACCAAACAACCTGTGTTGTCTCCCCAGCCAAAGTTAACTCTCCAGATAAGTTGAAATACAATGCCCTGTTTGAGTTGACTTTACTGCAAAATAGCACCACTCGACAGCCAATTTTTCGATAAAATTTTTTAGCCAGGGTCGATCAGGTTTTATCAGGCAAGAGCAGTTTGAAAGTTTTTCCCTTTTTTTTCAATTCTGTTTCCTAAGCTTCATTTAGGGCAGGGACTAATGCCGGCAGTCGGTTTATCGGAACCACACATATATTTTGTTAGGCCTTAGGTAACTTGGACATTGGTTGAAACATATTTAAAATGAATGTTCTTTCCCCTTTTACACATTACCTCCTTGGACGTCGGTTTGATTTGCTGCCTGGCCACAGCCAAAGGTGCTTTTAATAATAGTAGTAAAATACAGTGTAACTTAATACTTCTGACTCTTTCAAGATTCCCTTCATTTAATTGAAGGATTTGGCCATAGATATTAGGAAAGCCAATTATCATTAATGCTTGTGACTTTCCCAACTACCTTCAGCGCATGGAATGTCCTTAGCATCGCGATTATTTATATCGCTTGTATTTTACAATTCAGCGTGACTTCCACGTTCGTCCCATTGAGGTACTTCAAGATCATCAGTGTCAGTTTAAATTGATGGCTGTAACTTTAACAACTTTAGCACCTTGTAACGCGTTGATCAGGTGGGCACAGTCCTCCACGTTTCACATGCTATGATTTATGGGTATTACTTGGTAACACCATCATAAGGTATAGGTACAAATGAGTTACCAAGATAATAAATTTTTTACCCCGTTTTCTTTGTTCCGTACCAAGGTCGAATAGTGTTGGAAGAAAGTAACTTTACACCGTGCAAAAATTCTAAGATAGCTTGTTTCCCTCTTTTACTTAATTACTAGACAGTTGCCTGTCCCCACATCCTGTGAATGCCTCTGAGCCGAGCATCCTTGGCTGCAGTGTACACAGCCAGGTGGGTATTCTGTGGAGGCATACTTACATCGATGATACATTGGGGATTCAATTGAAGAAAAAATCCTCTCATGTGATCCTCTTTATGGTCTTGGTTCTGATTAATTTTAACAAGTCTTTCCTTCACTTATGCAATAGTGTTGCGCTGTCCAGTATGTATATTAAAGAGGCCAGAAGTCAATATGCCCCCAGCTTAATGAACTGAATCAGTTCAGTCTCTTTTATTCAAAGTGACTTGGTGCTAAAGATACATTGTTACATATATATTTTAGATAACCATAACAGTTGGAGCTGTCAAATCAATATTGAAAAGATACAGTGCAACCAGTAACTTCATCATACGGGTTGTGTGTTCTGTTAACCCTTTCCCCCCCAAACCGGCCAAAACCGGCTGGTGGTGAAATGTCGTCTGCTTCAGTGTTTTCAACTAATTTCAACAGTTATGAAAAACAATTTGACTGAGAAATGTACATAAGACTTTTCAAGATCAAATGTCCCAGGTCAACAGCTTTCCTTGGCATGGGTTGGCCACTTAGTGCCCAACCCATGCCAAGGAAAGCTGTTGACTCAGTCTTAATTCAAGGGGTAAAGGGTTAAGCTTTACGTTTGACACTCCAACTGATGTTACTGCTTCTTTATTTCTGCATGAATCCACACTCAACTGGCTTTCTGCTTTACCCTCCTTGACGCTGACATGTAAATACATACAGGACCATTCAACACATGTCACATAGTGCATTTGCCCTGCATTAGTTGATAAATGTGCTAGAAAACCTAGATAGATGTATACTACTCTGCCAGTATTTGGTAGCATACACAGTGCCCCATTGGGCATATGTTTAGGGATGGAAAGTGCGATGACTCTTATCAAGTTTCACTGAAAGACACCACCAGAAATTCTGTCAAAATTACATGAGTAATCATGCTGTAAAATGTCTGATCGTAAAATAAGTGTGGTTTACATATTTTAAAACAACATGGGGGGGGGGGCAGAACACAGGCATCTGCATAAACACTGATGATTTACCGTGACCTCCCTTATTTTTTTCTGTCATGCATCATACATGTTACTCCTGGCTTGTTTTATGTTACAGATTTGTTCCATTTGAACATATTAATGAAACTGTAACTCTAAAATTGAGTTGATTGCTCCCAAAATAATGTGTCATGTGGACATATAGCAGTCGCGCGGAGTGCCAACAACTCATCACCGTGTTCTTAGAGGCTTCATTACTGTGAGATGACGAATTGATGTATTTTTCTTGTTTCCACTTTCACAAATATTTAGTCATTCCTTACATTTTGTTTTAAATTTGTTCTATTCAGGTCTTTTCCGATACTACAACGTAAAAATAGGTTTTAGGTTCAATAACTTGAACGTGCACGGGTCGTATTATACCCCGAATTGGGGACATGCTGGGAGCACATGGAATTGGACGTTTTTAATTGGATGGTGCCTGTCAAGTGATTAAATTTACCAATGACAGACTTTGAAACATTCATGGACTAAAAAAGTGACGAATTGGACGCTAGTGTTGGAGGGACATCGCAGTTATTCTTTATTCTTAAACAATTGGACAGCTTGTTACTCAAAGAGACAAAATCCTGGGCTTCCCAGAGGTATACAACACCATGGTATTCGCAGACAAACATTAAGGCCACAAATGGACAAAATTACCTTAGTTTCTGCGTAACTTTTGGACTTTATTATTCAAATTGCGGCAAAAACGGGTGGTTGTTAAATTTTTATCCATTTGACAGAGAAATACCCTTTCAAAGTCCCAAGAATTCAAGTTTGTCTAAAATAAAATGTACATTCTCGCAGGTTAATAGACAATACGAGCAGATGGTGGGCTGATAATTGTTGGCTTTTGGTGAGGACGAATACACTTGCAAACGGTAGCAAATGAAGCTAAGTGTACGCATGAGTGTACTTACTTATAGGATGCTAAGTGTCCTGCTTCAATTTATGAAATATCAAACCCACTGATTGATTTAAAGTGAATTTGAAATATGATCTTCAGTTTTCAAAGGTGGTATACAATTCGCGTGAGTATACCTGGTATTAATAGCCCAAAGCACCTGCACCCTTGTAATACACATGTAGGAGTTAATTGTTTCCCGCTGTCTGCTAATGGGGCCGCTATCATATAATCCCATTACCGAACAGATGATCCACCTGGAAATAAAGCCAGAGTGGACTCTCCTTTCATGTAGCCTCCTTGTTACTACAAATTACCACGATTGCTTCTTTAATGCGTTTTGGATTGCATAAATTACAAAACTAAGCACTCCGTCCACTCCAGTATCTTTAGCATACAAGAGAACACAAAATAGCATATATGCATGTAGCCATTCTTATATGATACACCAGTGACAAAAAAGAAAGAGATGGACACATCAGCTGGCAGACAGAGAGATAGATTGACACACAGACATAAGCGAATATGTTTGGGTATTCTGTGTATTTAAAGACGAGGTATACTATGTTATCCTAAAATAATGAAAGTCAAATTAAACTTCGTACCGATCAAAGCCCTTTCTTAGATCAATCTTGGTATGAACTCTTCTCATACAAGTTGAATGCTTGCCATGCAAGTGGATTCAAAAGCTGTAGCTATTCACCATTGGCTGGACAAATGCCTAAATCTGATGACCATAAATATAATCTAATTACCTCATTGCACATACCTAATGGCAGACATTTTGACCCCAAGGAAATGAAGCATTTACTATATAATGACCTACCACAACAGTCTCCACGGTTAAGTATTCGTACAGTCTCGACATAGTATATTCCTTGCAGATCAACAGCCCACCAAGGATCCGGGTGGGATTCTAGTGTTTGTGAGCAACTGCTCATAAGAAGATTGGCATCGAGGTTACCGTCAACCGCACGATTTGCTATAAATGCCAGATTTGTAGTCTTTTGGTATGCAGGCTTTCCGCGGGCAAGGTTAAATGCATTACCTATATGAAAATAATGTTTAATATTGAATACATTCAATGGTCTCACTTTATCATGAGAAAGTTTTTTCACACTTCGATTAAACAAATAGGCCACATTAACGTGTCCGTTTATGTTTTGCCAATTGAAAAGAATAAATGCAATTAATATGCCAACTAGCAATAGTTTGCGCAATACGCCGGCTGCATTGAAAAGGTTGAAAATGTTATAAAATGATATGTAGTTCTTTGGAAAATTCATCACTAAGTGGAATGTTCTCAGTATATTTCGTCCAATGATATGTGAGGTTCTAACCGCAAGTAAAAGGAACCCAATTTGTTCTTATTTTAAAGTAGGACATTATTATAATTCATAATAAATCAATCAATCAATCGATCGATCGATCGATCAATCGATCGATAGATACATAGATAGATAGATAGATAGATAGATAAATAAATAAATAAATAACTAAATAAATAAATAAATAAATAAATAAATAAATAAATGAATAAATAAATAAATAAATAAATAAATAAATATGTAATTAAAGATTGGGTATTTTACTTACATCTGTCCTTAAGACGGCGTCCAACGTCCTTTAGAGAGCTAATGATTGGTGTCTTTTGTTTCTGGTCAGATTCATAATCCTCGGACGTATTGTTAAGTGGAAAAGAAGAATTAGAGGTCCCTTTTAACACACGCAAAAAAGGGGTTTTAACTACCCATATATATATATATATATATATATATATATATATATTTGCCCAGTTGTTGTGGTGTTAAAGGAAGAACACGGAAATCCAGTGTGTACTGCCTAACGTACAGTGTGTCACATCTGAACACATATCTTTACATCATTTCGAATATTTTCCTTCTCATTATCTATTTTAAGCTTAATAGCATTTGAAAACATCTATCTATCTATCTATCTATCTATCTATCTATCTATCTATCTATCTATCTATCTATCTATCTATCTATCTATCTATCTATCTATCTATCTATCTATCTATCTCTATCTGCCTGTCTGAATATCTCTCTCTTCATATATATATATATATATATATATATATATATATATATATCATTAGCGACAATACATCTCATGACCAAAGTAATCTCACACTTATCAATCATTTGAAGTATAATGATCTGATTATATTCAAGTATTGACAGGATGCACATTTAGACGGGACGAAATAGCTTCTCTTACCGTTTGTTGCCAAGATTGCGGCTAATGAATATTCCCTGCACTCGTTAATAGAACTAAAATCGAAGGCCATGCCAGCATGAATGCGAGCTGCCTGATTGATAACATGAACATGACTGTGAATCTCGTCCTTCCCGCAATTTCGCTTCACGTAAGGAACTGCTCCATATTCAAAATACTGGATTCCCAAAATATCTCCTTCTTCAACCTTACATTGACTGACATTTGTTGCATTAACTTGGTATATTCCAGACTCACTGAAGAGGATTTTTTCAGTGCTGCATACTAAAGCAAAGGTTGTTTTCGTTTTCTTTGATACAGGTCTCCAGATTTGGAGGGACGCACTTTTGTTGTAACTTAGGTAAAAAGTCCATTCAATGACCCAGCCTGTCACAGGAGAGCCCCGTTCAGGGTTAGGAATTACGATTGTATGGTGGCCTACATCAAGAGTTCCATCAGATATGACTGGATTGCCCAATGTGACGTTTTC
>OZ026626.1:3290666-3296084 GCA_964020975.1 Hermodice carunculata | reverse complement strand
AGAGAGAGAGAGAGAGAGAGAGAGAGAGAGAGAGAGAGAGAGAGAGAGAGGAGAGAGAGAGAGAGGAGAGAGAGAGAGAGAGAGAGAGAGAGAGAGAGAGAGAGAGAACCTTTACGAAGATATTGTGCAGCGAAAGTGTGGAACAGTACAGGATATTTAATCGTTGATGTATGTCCATTTTTCCTTGAAAATATTTATCAGCTATGCACAGGTAAGTTGCAGAAAGCATAGAGAGAGAGAGAGAGAGAGAGAGAGAGAGAGAGAGAGAGAGAGAGAGAGAGGAGAGAGAGAGAGAGAGAGAGAGAGAGAGATGCAAGTTTTATTTCAGCTTTTTACACCAAATTAACTTCAGCTTCTCAGCTATTTTGACCCGAGTGTGAATAGATAATTAGATAAACGTGAAAGCAACATCTCACAATGATAAAAATATAAAATATGTACCACATGATAGAAAATAGTGTTCATAAAAACATTTACATAAATAGCAAGATGCACGACTCAAAATCAAATGGATCATGCATGAGAGACTTGGTACAGCATAAAACAATGGTAGAAATGGGGTGCAAGTAATAGATAGATTATTGTCGACAGAAACAGCATTTACAGGAAAAAATCCATCGCAGTGTCTGTGTAGTCTTTTAAAAGTAGGAAAGTCCTTGGCTGTTCTGAGTTCATTCGGGAGCGAGTTCCAAATCTTAGTACCGAAATTCTTTAAAGAATGAAGATCCCTCTTGGTTGTGTGACAGATTGATGCTCTCAAAGTATTTTTTTGCTCTCAGGGAATAGCCGTGAGTACTGGGCTTGAAAGCACTGTTTATGTATTCAGGGTTGCTGCCCTGGACAGATTTATAAACTTCAGTAGCTATGTTTTTTTGCTAAAGTAGGGAGATTTACCATCTTCAGTAGAGTGCTATAATCCAGATCGTAATGGTCAAAAATTAACTTCAGAGCTCTGAACTGAGTTTTCTCCAATTTGGCAGAGTTTAAAGCTCCACAAAAGTGTCAAACTGCTGGGCAATAGTTGAAATTTAAAAGGGACAAAATATTTGTAGACAAGAAGTCTGGTTTTATTTAGAAAATGGCCGAGGCGTAGCAGACAGATCAATTGCCTAGAAGCTGATTTAATAATTTTAGAAATGTGATGGGAGAATTTCTCTCTATTGTCAAGTTGAACACCCAGTAGATACTTTGTTCGCTTCTAATAGAAGTCACTCTAATATGTATTGCAGATGAGTTATCTTCATTGGAAATCATACACTGAAAATTTGAAGGGTTAGCCTCCATCTGATTTTCTTCACACTATGTAATGAGTGATAAACCATTAAAACTATCTTATTGGCTAAGCCTTCTTTAGTCTTAGCCTTGGCCAGGATGGTATTGTCGTCAGCATAGATAAAAAGGGTTCTTTCTTGACAGCACAGAAAACACCATTCATGAAAATATTAAAAATTGCAGGTCGAAGAATGGAGCCCTGGGAGACGCCCTTGAAAATGGATTGAGAGAGAGAGAGAGAGAGAGAGAGAGAGAGAGAGAGAGAGAGAGAGAGAGAGAGAGAGAGAGAGAGAGAGAGAAAGAGAAGAGAGAAGAGTGCAATTGCATAAACCAAACTGAACATGACATGTGTAAGATGGCATTATCTGAGTATTAACCATAGGAGGCTCTCCTTGGCAGATGAACCTGAAGCGTGCTTGGTCTTTGTTTTTGTGGACTGTAGCCTTGCCATACAAATACACAGATATGTGTATCCTTCCTTCGTTATTGCAAATTTTGTCGTTATTTGCATTCAGTATTGCTGTACTGCAGCGTTGTCGTTTATATCAAGAGTCTTTGTTTTTTAATTATTTAGTCCATTCATAGATTCCAGAGGTAGCTATGTCACCAGGCGATTTAAAAGATTGACACCTCTTCACGGCGGTCACGATTTTGATTTCATGTATTTTTACTCCCCATTTTGCTTTTGTTTATATTGTATCATTTTGTTTTATCTTATTAATTTCTATTTTTATTAATTTGTATACTCATGTTTCAGCAAATACGCAGTAGGGGAATCATGAACATGTATATTCTGAGCAACACGCGTTTAATCCTAACGGCTGTTTTTTCTGCATAGTGATTTACATTACATAATATGATTGCGATAAAAAGTCTTCAAATACATCCAACAGACTACTAAATAACGGCCATGCTGACTTAAAGCTTGCACGATTATTCAAAGGCTCTACAACACCACACAGAGAAGTTGTTATTTATTTATTTATTTATTTAGTTAGTTAGTTAGTTAGTTAGTTAGTTAGTTAGTTAGTTAGTTAGTTAGTTAGTTTAGTTAGTTAGTTAGTTAGTTAGTTAGTTAGTTAGTTAGTTAGTTAGTTAGTTAGTTAGTTAGTTAGTTAGTTAGTTAGTTAGTTAGTTAGTTAGTTAGTTAGTTAGTTAGTTAGTTAGTTAGTTAGTTAGTTAGTTAGTTAGTTAGTTAGTTAGTTAGTTAGTTAGTTAGTTAGTTAGTTAGTTAGTTAGTTAGTTAGTTAGTTAGTTAGTTAGTTAGTTAGTTAGTTAGTTAGTTAGTTAGTTAGTTAGTTAGTTAGTTAGTTAGTTAGTTAGTTAGTTAGTTAGTTAGTTAGTTAGTTAGTTAGTTAGTTAGTTAGTTAGTTAGTTAGAATTGTGTTTATCACGCCTTGGAACAACTCTTGGCATTTTTGTATCATTTCTGCCAATAAACACAATGCATCCATTTCAGCAGCAAGGGTGTGTCGGGAGCAAAATGGAGTTTTTTCAACTGAGCAGAAAGCTGGTTCCGTGTGCACAATAGAAGCGATCTGGTTAGGCACTGTGACAGTGTTTACTAAGACCATTGTTAACACTCGATTGATCTAAAGTTTTGAACTCATTAGTTGATACTACCCTTACACGGTAGATAATCGTAAAGGCGTATCTAAGAGTGACTTTGTGGAAATCTCCGATCTGAGAGGGAGAAAACGATCGTTCCAAGAGTCAAAATGCTGGAGTTTGACGATTTCCCAGGAACCACTGCCGTAAAAGCATTGTTTGGTGGTTAGGAACTGCATTTATTGTAGTTTACCGAACAATTAAGATGCCAAGGAGTAAATCTGTATAGATTAAGTGGTCGGGTATGACCTAGAAATTATATATAATACCAAACAAAATCATCTGTATGAAGAACAGTCGATTGTGCAATGGGAGCTATGTTTCGATTTGAATTTTCTGCTGTAAAACAATGCCATTTAGCAAAGGTTTTCATCAAAATTTACCCGCAAACCTATTGAAAACAATTTCCAGATGTAAAATTATCCGAAAGACTCTTTACGTTGAGCAAAAATTAAAAAAAAAAAAATTTGGGATCAATTGACCTCTCATTTGGATTTGGACAGGGCATGGCCTTTCACAAAGAGGGAGCACAGCAGTTCACTGAGGGCAATGATGTATTTCAGCGAGGGAAGGCCCGGTCGTTTTGGGAGGATATTTGCCGGTTTTGTCTAAATTTCAAAGGGACTATGAGAGTATTGGCATTAGTAGTTATTGATATAATAATTCAGAATAAATATTCGGTCCATTTACAGATATGGTAACAAAGACAAGCCTTTGGAACTTTTTGCTTGTCACACAAAATAATTTATTGCACCATTGAAAGTCAAAATCTATATAATGTTGTGCACAGAAGCAGTTTTTAATTTCTAAGCAAGATCCTTGCCCAAGATAGACTCTTGGTTACAGGCCCTATTGTAAAAATGTTTTGTATAATCAAATTCTATATATCCTGGGCGTTGCTGCCCCTCCCCTTTTTTTGTTTTTGTTTTTCTTTTTTGATGAATACTTATGGATTTACAGGTGTATGCAGTATCGTTTCAGATAATTTTTTTATACTAATAACCTATGGTGCCTATGTTATTATAACAAAATTCTTGCTGTTTCCTTGAAAAACTCCATCTTGCTCCCAACACACCCTTGCTGCTGAAATTTATGCATTACGTTAATTGGCAGAAATGATAGACAAATGCGACGCTTTGTTCCAAGGCGTGATACACACAATTCGAATAAGTGAATAGGTCAGTAATTGAACAAACAAACAAACAAGTTGATGTTTACATTGCAAACCTCAATTTTTCGTCTCTGTATTATGAAACTGGAAACTAAATAAGTATTTATATTCATAAAATTATGTTGTTTTTTGTTGTCATTGTAACAATAAACATTAGAGATGCAAATATTTCACGATTTTACCTGAATTCATGTATTTTGCTTTGACCAAAACAAAAATAAATCCCGTTTTTTCTCATCACGCTTAAGCTTGATGAGAAAAAAGGGGACGTACATAAGTTTCAGGTTATTTTGTTCACATTTCAGGCGAAATGTGTTTACGTCAGTGGCAAGTCTAAGACTACCAAGGAAAAGTACCTTTATATATATATATATATATATATATATATATATATATATATATATATATATATATATATATATATATATATATATATATATATATATATATATATATATACATATATATATACATATATATATATATATATATATGTGTGTGTGTGTGTGTGTGTGTGTTACACAGACACACGTGTGTCTGTGTACATAATATATTATTGTAATTTTCCTTGAATTTTGTGAAGAAAAATTTATTGACACATGTAACATATAATTATACAACATGAGACATACTGGAACTGTAACAAAAGTATGGACAAGTTATTTGTTTAAAATGTATATATATATTTGACCTACACTGTACTGTTTGCTGACAGCGTTTGTTTACCGCATTGAAATGAACTTGATACATCTGTACATATGTATATATATATATATATATATATATATAATATATAATATATATTATATATATGTATATATACACACATACATATATATATTATCTATCTATCTATCTATATATATATATATATATATATATATATATATATAATACAGAAGCCCCGTTTTAGTCTGCCTGCGACAAAGGGCTCACGCATCACAAAAATGACGCTGCCAAACAATATATTCCTTGTTAAAAAAAGACCACTGTTGTGGTTGGGAACAGTTTCATGAACTCCTTTTTTTTAAACCGGCGCATCCCCATTATGTCCCACCTCGATGACAACTTTTACGTTTGGATTGCATTATGTTACACGTTCCCTTAGTAATACACTTCACGCTGACCCACTCAGATATTCAAATTCATTTCACATGTAAATTTTAATCGGTCGTTGTAATCTTGCTGAAATAATTTATTTCAGACTGTATGAAGAGCAAGGAAGGTTACAAATACACCGGGAAAATCAACAAAACGAAACAAGGACGGATATGTCAAAGATGGGACCAAGAAATGCCACATGTCAATGAATTCCTACATTCATCTCACAAGTTTCCAGACGCAACATTAGCAGAAGCGGGAAACTA
>OZ026626.1:3268166-3285666 GCA_964020975.1 Hermodice carunculata | reverse complement strand
GTTTTTCAAATCCGTAATTTAAACTATTAAAAACCATTTCATGAATATCACTCCAAAAAAATTTATAGAACTCGGCTGTGAAACCATCAAAACCAGGGCTTTTTCCATTCTTAAATAATTTCAAGGCACTTAAACATTCTTGGTCACTTATAATATTATCCATAATTATTTTATCTATATCTTTAAGTTTAGGCATCTCTGAGTTTTCTAATAATTCTTTTGCCATATTACAGAAATGTAAACTTGCATGTACGCTCTGAATAACGCAAGGGAGCGCTTTCGCTATTCTGTCACTCTGCTCCAAAATGGCACAAGTTATTAAAAGTACCAATTAGAGAGCTTCAGCAAAAAGTGAAATCAATGCGGGGATGTTTTATAAATTGTTAAGGGGACATGGCACTTGCTCACTATTCACTTAATTTGTTTGGCATGCATGTGATATAGTTAAATGCTTAAACATTAGTGAGAAGTCCAGGCACACCCTCTCTCCCCGATAAATGTATTGTTTGAATGGTGATTATGTTAGCAAGATTCTTCATGGATGTGAACAATACGAATAGTTTTCAGAAACGGACGAATGCCTCTTACACTATATGTCTGCCACAACTATAAATCAAATGCCACAATGTATAAGTGGATTTAATGTCACGAATCCACGGAAAATAGTACCTTGTATTTGTCGTATAATTGCAGTGCTACCCGGTGAAAAAATTAGAAATAGCTGTCCCTAAGAGTATTCCTGTGTGATATCAAAGCAATTGAATGTGCGGCTTTGTGGAGATTTCTTAAAGATTTATCCAAAAAGAACCAAAAAACAAATCATAACAAAATCACAAACACACACACACACACACACACACACACACACACACACACACACACACACACACACAAAAAAACACCTGGAGCTTGACCGTTTGAGCACACTTAATAGAGACCTCCCAAGATGCATTCCTACTAAGTTTGAAGTCAATCTGAATGATTCCAAGAAGAAGTCCAAATCACGAATTAGCATTAGAAAGCCTATTGGCTTACATAGTAACCATTAGCAAAGGTGCATTTACCAATAAGTACCCAAATTAATCCAAGTGGCAGTTCTGGAGCAGAATCTGAAAATACCGAAAACACTCAAAAAATCATTAAAAAAACAGAAACAAAGATAGAAAGAAAGAAAAACTACAGCGCCACCTGGTGAACAAATTAAGAACTAGGAGACCGTAGGAGTATTCTTATGTAATATCAAAGCAATTGGATGAGGGGTTATGGAGGAAAAGATTTTGTAAAATTTGTCCAAAAAAGCACAAATAAAAAACCATTAAAAATCCAAAAATCACTGGAGCGTGACCATGTGAACATATTTGGTAGAAACCCGCCCAAGTTACATTGTCACCGAGTTTGAAGTCAATCTGGATGACGATTTGGAGAAGAAGTCGAAGATGTGAATAAGCATCAAAATGCCGATTGATTTACATGATAATCATTTGGAAAGCTGCCTCCACCGATAAGTACCCTAAACGAAAAAAAAAAAAAAAAGAAAAATCGATAAAAATCGAGTCAAAAATAGCAAAAAACACACAAAAAATCATAAAATATTAGGAAAAAAATCGCAGCGCCACCTGGTGAACACATTCAGAACTAAGAGTGCCTGGGAGTGTCCCTGTGTGATATCAGAGCAATTGGGTGAGCGATTTCGGAGAAGATTTTTGAAGAAAAAAAAACAAAAAACAACACACAAAAAAAAAAAAAATAAAAAAATAAAAAAATAAAATAAAAGCAAAAAATAAAAACAAAAACAAAACAAACAAACAAACAAAATCATACAAAATCCAAAAAACACTAGAGCGTAACCATCTTATCAAACATGGTAGAGATCTACCCAAGGCACATCCCCACCAAGTTTAAAGTGAATTTTGCCTACGGTTTTAAGAAGTCGAAACTGTGAATTGTGGACAACAGACGACGGACAGACGCTGGACGGACAACGCACGGACGACGTACGGAGGGATGACGGATGGCTAGTCATAATACAAGCTCCGCTGACTGACAAGCCAGCCGAGCTAAAAATCGTTAAAATCAGGAATCCGTCGCAGTGCCACCTACTGAACAATTTTGTTTGACCACTCCACAAGAAACGTATCCACCAAGTTTCAGCTTAATCTGTGTGATGATTCTTGAGCAGTCGAAAATAGCAAAAGCACACAAAAAAATCACAAAAGCTGTTAAACATTGTAGCGCGACCTGGTGAACAATTAAGAACTAAGAGTCCCTAGGAGTGTTTATGTGTAGTATTAAAGCAATTGGGTCAGCGGTTTCGTCGGAGGTTTTTTAAGGTTTGTCAAAAAAAAATCATTAAAAAAAATCCAAAAATCACTGGAACATGACCATTTGAACAAACGTGGTGGAGACCGATCCAAGGTGCACCCCTGCCAAGTTTGAGGTGAAGTTGGACAGTTGTTTTTGGAGAAGAGGTCGAAAATGTGAATTGTGGACGCCGACGGCCAGACGGACGACGGATACCTGAGCTGAAAAAAAGCACTCACTGTAATTAAATATATAAAATGGAATTATGCTCAAAACGAATAAGGCAAAATCTACAGATCTGAAGTCGGGTCCTAGAATAAAACCTTTTGATCTTAGATAGAAGTATAATACGTGTATGTGAGTAGCTTAGCTGATAATGTTTTTATACAGCTTACTTTGCTCAACAGTGGCCATATATGGCATGTACTGTTTTTCATGATGGCATACTTACAACTGACACCTACATCTAGTTCCACAACAAACTGGGAATAAATCATCTCATACCAATTGTCCGAATAGAGAAGACCCAGGAGTGTCTAAAAGGATTTCAATATAATTACATATTGTTCATGGTTGCATTCTACATACCATAAAACTCTTGTCTAACAATTGGCAACAGTGGCAAAAAAGATATCCCATTGGAACTGTCGTGAAATTTTAGTATCAAATGACAAGTTGAAGCTTGGGTATTGAGAAATGTTTTGCATGTTCCCATGAAATTTTCGTTAGACATATATTGTGTAACATTGACGTTGGGATATATGGCCATATGCAAGGAACCACTGCTTAGTTGTCGAACATATTCTACCTTGTCTTCCGTTGTATTTTACGGGTAAAAACATAGATTGGGCAGAACCTTGCAAGAGGTATGGTGAGCTTGTATGGTAAAGGTTAATATCTTTATCTCAAAGATTTAACCCTTCCCCTCTTGAATTAAGACTGAGTCAACCGCTTTCCTTGTGCCCAACCCATGCCAAGGTAAGCCGTTGATCTGCGGCATGTGGTCTTGATAGTTCTCATGTACATTTCTCAGTCAAATTGTTTTTCATAACTGTTGAAATTAGTTGAAAACACTAAGCAGACGACATTTGACCACCCGCCGGTTTTGGCCGGTTTGAGGGGAAAAGGGTTTATATAGGACAATGAGATTCAAAGAAGATGATGTTATAGGGACGTTGTCTTCTTGTTTGATATATTTGACTCATTATACCATGCCTCCTTTGTTTTCTCAAGGGATATATATGTCACCTGCTTACACATATATCCCTGCTTTAAATTTCTATGGCTAAATTTCAACACAGGACTGATTTGCTTTGGTGAATACATTTTAAAATGCATTTATATTCATGAAAACAAAGAGGGCATGGTATAAAAAGGATACATCCCTTGTTCTCGTGGTTTATCTGGAATCCTGCTTTTTTAAATCCCGGAGCGAAGCGTACGGATTTAAAAAAAAGCAGGATTCCAGATAAATCCCTTGAACTTGGGATGTATCCTCTTCTTATTAAAAGCACCACAATATGGTCCAACACTTGTTAAGATAAGATAAGATAAAACTTTATTTTCCGTCGGGTGTTTTACAAATAACATTAGCCATTATAAGGGCTATTTACCGACAAGGGCTATTTACCGACAAAATTGTTAATGTTCTTCTTATCCAATCCGAGAATGGAAACATGCCAAGTAGCCTCCATGTTTACATAATCCTGTTATATCACCATCTCAATATAAGCTGGAAAGTACAGGGTGCGCGTGCCTACCTTGGGAAGCTTTCAATTCCCAGAGGTATAAAACTGGGGTCTTCCCATTCTATTAGGAATGACGTCTCTAATAAACATTTCTTGTTTTGATAACAAAAGTGGGTAAATTTTCTCAACTTCTGAGATGTGGTTTCCGTTTATTTGCATAAAGCACTTTGTAGGGGAATTAATTATTCGACATTGGAATTGAAATTGTATGATACGGGTAGAAGAAATGTACAGTGTCACAAATTGATGCAAATCAGTATAATGAGAGCCAGAGTTGCACACGCGCGGACGGACTCCAACTCTCCTGTTTATATTATATAATTTGAACATCTTCCCGCTCTCCCGCTCAGCATTCCTTTTCTCCCGCTCAACCCAAAAATAATGTGTCCAAAAGTTGATCTTACGTGTTTTCTCAAAATTGCTGTCAATCACTAACCATATTGGCCTGGAAACTAATGTAATTAGCACTAGAAAGCACCATTACAACCTCATTTTCCGAAAAGCTTCTTAGCCGGGAAGGGGTTCCGCCCAATTTGAGATCTTTGCCCGGCTCGGATGTTCCCCTGAATTTACCTATTAACAGAGAAAATCTCCCGGCTACCCCACCCCATCCCTCCCGCCACGATTCCACTGGGGTTGGAGTCTGTGCGCAGATACCCTACTTGACCAGCGGGCGTTGGAATCTTATTCGTAAACAGTATGCTTGCCCACTTTCGTTTCCTTCAATGTCCACATCCATGGGTTTTAATTAGTCATATTGCCACATGATGGCGCTAGATACTGGACACCCAGCATACCTTAGTTAATCGCAATGCCATCGGATGGTGCCACATGCTGGACGCCCAGCATTTTGCCGGTGGGGCCTTCGATGTTTCACGCCAGTAACTAACCCGGTGAAAACATAACAACAGGGCTATCACTTTGCAATTCACTAAATGGATTACAGACAGACATGTTTCACACACCAAAATGTTTGTTACAATTTTTTACGTCAAATAAACACCAGAAAATATGGGTACGAATGGGAAATTTTTCAGCAAATTGCCGGGCAACCAGCTCTGCATAGTACTACTTGCAATATCATTGAGCGGACACAGTGTTGACTCCAGCTGAACCACTGTGTATACCGGTGCCAGTATACACAGCTTGATAATATGCATTTAAGACTCAGACTCAGACTCAGATGAAATTTATTTGACACATCAAAAAACAATACATAGATGTGGAATACAAGTTTCAAAATTATGACATCACATCGGCTACCATTATAATTTATATAGTAAAATCACAGCAAGCAATGTGTCAGGATGACTCCTGCTAAGGAAATAAGTTTCCGCTATCACAGGAGCCACCTTGGAGAGATGTTAACTGATTAAGTAAATTCACTCAAAAACAAGTAAACATGGTAAACACAAACGTGAAACATAATCGATTTGCGAGTAACAAACAAAGCAGTTGGGTATGGTACATACATTTGAGTATAGATTCATATAGTAATTTTTTATATATCCTGAAAACCCTGACAGTGAAGAGTATGTAATTTATCAGTGATACAAGGGGGATGGTTTTGGAGTAAAGTTGGTATATAATACCTGATAGACTGTTTGGATCTAGCTCTCGTAGGTACTGGGAAATGTGCATTAGACCGACCACGGGTGAAGTAAGTATGATACGGTGGAGGGACTGAAAATATGATTTGAAAATATTTTTATGCTTAAAGCATACACTGTTTTCCACAACCAAGCCAAAACCTGCCTTTCAGGTTGCAAAATGTTTGAAATACAGCCCTGGCATACCTAGGTGTCTTTTTTTATTCGCACTTCAGCATAAATACCTCCAGCCCCACCCTCCCCCGTGGAACCTCGAATGCAATCATGGCAACATTTTGTGACATGCCAAGTTGTGCTGGATCTGATGTGTTGCAAAATCTAAATCTACCATATGCATTGCATAAATTACCACATGAACAACAGCATATGATTGGTTGTTTTAGTTATCCAGTTATACTGTAAGCTGGTTTTAAACACCACGTGCAAAAGTTGGGAACGTTCACATTCACACCTATCCCAAATATGGAAATTTCCATGTGAAGGACAACATGTCATTGGCTTATGGAATTTGAAGCACCACATACGACTGGCCATAGTAATAGTCAGCACTTGAGTTGAGCACAATGATTGCTCACAGCACGCGAGGAACCTGAAGTATCTCTTACTTACATCTTCTTGAATATTTTCGATTATGAACTGACATTCACTTATGTGCTGTAAGGAACAGAAACAAACAACGTCATCTTACCTATATTTTGGGACCTTAAATATAAAAGATACCCAATGTTTTATATTCATTTACTACCATTAAGTGACTGAAGTTGTAGGTAGGTATACAGTGAAATGTATCCCCATCAAGCCTCTGTGATGTGGACATCTGTCCAATGTAAAATGTTTCCCCATGTAGCCCAGATCCAACTTGAAATGGTCAATTTTCGTGTTACAACACCTGCATATTGTAGATACTTGCATGTAGTGGATATTTTCTGCCAATTCCACATGTATCAACAATATATGCTATCACTTTTTAATAGCTTTGAAAACTGTGACAATCAGATATATGTTCATTTTTTACTCTTCCATGTTTAAAAAAGACACAACTCTTTGAAAACTAATGTAAACACTCCCTGAAATCAGACATAAATATGAATCTCCAAACACCAGTGAGACTTAATTTAATCCCTTGGTTTGAATTGTGAGCAGTATCGACATGCAAGTAGTATAAAGAACAACATATATATATATATATATATATATATATATATATATATATATATATATATATATATATATATATATATATATATATATTATTTGTGGGGTTTTTTCTTTTTTCTTTTTTCTTTTGTGTGTGTGTGTGTGTGTGTGTGTGTGTGTGTGTGTGTGTCTAATCACACATATATTCTGGACACTACCTCTTGAAAAAATCAAATCGACATGACTGCCATTGTAAAAACAGTGAGCTCGGCACCCAACGCCAATGGTTTGTGAATGAGCATTGGGACGATCTTGCGGAGTGGGGGTGGGAAGAGGGTTGAAATATATGAAACCAAAAATATATATTTTGCAATTATTTCAGAGCATCAATAATGATATATATGCTGTGGCCGCGATTCACTTTGATAGCCAAATCAAGTGTGCAGTTGTGAGACTGTCCCGCAATCAATGTATTATTGCGCAATGTTCAAAATGGCACTCGAGCGTACCGTGTCGCATTTCGATTTGTAACTACCGATGATTACTGCTTCAAACACAACGAGCGAGCAGATTAAAGTTAAGATGGTAAGTCATGTTTTAAAAGTACTTGAACGACCGTTTGCCCTAGTAACTCGGAGAAGTGACACCTGGAACCATGCTGAAAACACGTGGCAACGATATGCTGTGATTTTCCTTTCCCACAATGCATTGCGCCATGTTTAAATGGGTGCTCAATGGGCATGCAACAGTGCATTATGAATATACCTCCGTGTTGCATTTGGAGTTATAACTAACGATGATAACTGCTTCAGACACAACCGAGCGGGCAGATTAAAGTTTAGATTGTAAGCCATCTTTTAAAAATACGTTCATGACTGTTTGCTCAGGTAATTCGGAGAACGGACACCTGAAACCTAGCGCTACTACATAGCGATACCGCACTCACCGTGGCTCTATGCTTTTTCCCGGGCCCAAGTTTACCGTCCAGACAAGTTCAAAATAAAATGCTATGTTTGAGTTGACTTTACTGCAAAATAACGGCACACGTTCTGTGTTAGCTTTGTCTTACAACTTCTTTATGGTTGATTGTACGACCGTCTTTTTTTTTTCTTCTTTACGGGTGGTTGTTTGTGGGACGATTTTGCTGGTCGGTCTCCTGTTGCACTGGTCCAAGGTTGTCCAAGTGGAGCATTGTAGCAAAATTTTGCATCACAGTTCTTGAAAAATGCGACAGAATTTGGCCAGGTCGGTAATTGCAGGTAGACTGTACCATGATTATACCTATTCCCATGCAGAACCTGCCATGGTACATCAAACAAATGTAAGAACATTTAAAGACAATAAGGTGAAATAATTCTTGATGCATGAGATGGGAGTACTGGAGAGGGACCGCTTTATATATAGTTTCAGTATCTTAAGTGTTATCAGGAACCGGGAATTTATATGTAAAGCAGGTTCCTGGAGTTATAAAAATTACGCCTTTGGTGCTTATGTTTATTTATATATTAATTTATTGAAAATTTAGATCTATCTTAATTCACAAATTATTAAAGCATTTCAGCCACAAACCTGTGCAAGGCAAGTATGGTCAAGTATTTTTCCCGATTTCATACTTGCATTTCTGCTATTATCATGTTGTGGTTCACCACAGAAAGTAGATAACATGGCGATTTTTTTAAATTCATTTTTTACTAATTTTTACTAATTTTCATCAGAATTACGTACAATCTGAGGGCAAATAGCCAAATCAATACAATAATGACTAAAATGTTTTGATTTTGTCAACCATGTGTAGGCAAGGTACTCGAAACTCCTCACACAGACCATTTTACATGCTCAAATTCAAAATTTGGGGGGGGGGCGGTTATGCCCCCAGACCCCCCCCCCCCCCCCCCCAGCATGCCTTCGGCTCGTGTAGGTCACATTTGGGCTACTGAAAAAAAATTGCGGATTTTTGCGCCACTTGGGTCTCTGATTGAGTCTGTAGCACTGGCCTTTCAATCACTTAACTTATTATTTACATTCATAGATATCACAAAAACGATATAGGCCTACTTTCTACTTTTGCTATTATAAACTTACCTGACGAACTATAGTCAGAAGAACCAAAATAGTGATAGGCCTACCAATTATTCTCCTTTATCTTTTGCAGAAGTAATAAAATTTGGAGTTTGAGTGGTTGGGCCTGTACATATGGGATAAACTATAGTCTGTCTCTAATGAAGAATATTTCAAAGGTTGAGAGGACTGGTTTAAAACCACCAGTTGCCTTTTGTGGGTGACTGCCTGTCTGAAGTCAGGGGTGAAATTTGTTTCTTCACATTGGTATTGGAAGATGAATGTTGATGATTTGGTAACTCTGGAATCTCTTTACTGTCATTGTTAGGTTTGATATTTATGAATATGGGTCATGTTGTTTTTTTTTTTACATAAGTGCGTCATACTAGAGACGTCCGTCTGTAAACTTTTGCTTGTTAGCACGATATCGTCCACAGTTTTCAAGTTAGCTCAATGTAACTTTCAGGACTGACAGGTTGTATGAAAATCTAGGCTGAGTTTGATATTGGTGGCGCCACCCACATTATCGTGTTATATAGGGGTCAAAATGTGAAAATCATGTGAACACTCTGGCATCTTTAATTTTTGGCGGATCTTCACAAAATTCGGTGGGATTGTGGGGGAGGTCAAAGTCTAAGTTGCTAATGATACTAGTGTCGCCACCTATAATTTCACAGAAATTATGAGCCAAAATGTGTTTCAAGATGTAAAATTCCGTATTTGGAAAAATAATTGAAAAAGGCTTGTCAAATTTATATCATATATAGACCATGGCCAAAGGTAGAATGTTATTGAATATCTTTGACCTTGACTTATTTTTGTGAGGTCACCATGCCTCTTAAGTTGAAAAGGGGATTTTGTAATGGCTGGGTGTAGCTTGGACATCAATGGCAAAGAGAACTGAGCTTCCACATCAAAATTGCACTTCATTATAGAATACATAAAAGTGTACTTGATGGCTTGCTTTTTGGATGACTGTGACCGAGTTATTAAGGAGTTTGGCACTTTTCCAAGTTTATTGTTTTTCCTCATTGACCTCAATAACTCGAAAAGTTATTACCTGATTTGAACAAACACACACACTATATATATATATACATATATATATATATATATATATATATATATATATATGGAAAGCTGGATGTTGGGCGCATATTTTGAACAGTATCAATTTTTTTAATCTGCGTTGAAAGTCAAGGTGAAATGGCCAGTTTGAATATTGGGGTCATCTCGTGAATGCCTGTACCCCACAATTCTTGAGGTAGGTCCATGTAACGTTTAAGAGTTATAATGTGTATAAAAATCTTTGTTGACATCGATGTTGGTGTTGCCAACTATAGTATTATGTAATATACAGGTCAAAATGTGAACATCTTGTGTGTAAAACAAAAATTGTAGGTTTTTATTAGTACAGGGCCGGATCCCGGATTTGTGTGTGTGTGTGGGGGGGGGGGGCAACATAAAGACTGAGAATATATAAGGGGGTCGGGGGATTCCCCCAAAGAATTCTGCATGCAAAATGGTTAAAACGGGGGTGGGTGGGGGGTGGTGGAGCTGGAGAGGGGGCATGTGTCCCCCCCCCCCCCAGCTCCCTGCGCTCCGGGCCGGGGGCGGTAAGTATAAATACAAAGCGGAGACAAGTTTACCAGCGGAACTTCCCTATGGGTGTTACGATAGCTGCTTGACCTTAAATGTATGAAGGCCGTCGTGTTAATTTAGACAGGTTATAACTTGAAATCCCAGGGTAAAGTCACATTGTTAGGTTATACATGTGCTTATCGCAAAAGATATTTGAGTCCCAAATACACATGCGTCCTGTGTTGTCTCTTTATACCGTAAGGTATAATGTCTTGCAAAGAGCACAATTAAGTTGGCCCTTCATGATTGTCAAGTCTGGGGGCAGTGCCGGCGGTGTGCATAATGCATGTTTTATAACGTAGACCGGTGTGCCTATGTATGTTGTATGGCGTGGACTGTCTTGGAAACATCATCTGTCTTGTTGCTCAAAGTTTGCATGTATGGGGAAGTGTAAACATTCCTATTCCCAATGTATTGCAAAAGCACTGATGTGTGATGGACATTAAATTGGCATGCGGGGCAAAATCAAGTTGTCTGTGGAAACTACTTATGTCCCCCATAAACTGCATTGCCGATTCATCGGTTGCGTGCGGCAAGAAGTGTGACCAGGAATTGCTTTGAATTACAGGAAAAAGTCGAAATTCTTTCCTTGTAGGATACCAAAGTATAAAGGCTATCACGAATGTTTGGTTGCTTTCCCGCTGGCTAAGTGGCACTTGAAAAGTCTAGATATTGACAATCTTCAAAACTATTATAGGTACAGATGCAAATCTGACTTCATTTATTCAGTTGTGCTGCAGGCACATCTAATAAATCAAAAATATAAGTTGTGGAAATTTAATTTATGCAAATTAGGGCCCCTTGAAAATATATGTATTTGGGATCACAGTTACAACTGTTTTTACACGTGTCTTACATTGATGAAACAAAAACTTCGGCTTGGGTTTCACATTTTTGTTTATTATCTAATCCATCCACATGATCATAGATCCAATGCATAATACATTTCTGCTGAATAGGCCTATCATAAAGATACTATATGTGGACACACACACACACACACACACACACACACACACACACACACACACATACACACAGACACATACACACATATCTAGAGCATAAAACAACATTTCTACTAAAAAGGCCAATCATAAAGATAATATGTGCACACACACACACACACACACACACACACACACACACACACTTGTGTGTATAAACAATATTCTGACTGGGAATTGTTTAATTATAAATAAGAAATAGACCCACATGCACCAGTCTCACTCAGCACTCGACATGCCAGTGCCAGGCATCTATGGACCACTGATATACGTGTAGGGTCCCTGTGTCTTTACTTGCAAGAATTTTGCCGCATCTTCGCTTTGAAGTTTGCAGTTCATTTTCCAAAAATACATATTACAGAACAAATGATTTTGAGGGTTGACACCTATATAGGCTTATATACCCTCAACTTTGATAATATATACATACCCACAAAGCTAAAATTATGCAATGATAGTGTCAAACACTACTGATAACTCTCTACATACATGTTCACAATGTACGTGGATCATAACGAAGTGTGCTGTGTCGAACCAAAAGGATTTTGATATGCATGTATGTTGCAAGTTACGTAATTTAAAACAATGTTGCAGGAAGTTTCCATCCACGTTTTAAATGAAAACAGGATGGCAATTGCCTCATTTGCAAGGGTCAAATAAATCAATGTACCTTGGATAACTTAGGGCTTCCTGTTCACTGAGCTCTTGTGCCTCCTTTTGGCATAAACAAATTTTCATTTCCAACAACAAAGGAAAATGATTGGAAAACAGCCCCATTCCCTGAAACCCAGACCAGTAGGTTCTATTCACACCCCCCCCCCCCAAAAAAAAACAAACAAAAAAACAGTTATTAAACTCACATTAATAAATTTTTTACATCAGCAGAAAAATAAGCAAAAGTAATATCAAAATGAAATAAAGTGAGTTCACAATATATTGTTTTTTATGAAAGTACTAAATAAATGATATTGCATATAAAAATGTTGGATGGCTGGACAATGCAACAGTGCCAGCAAGAGTGAACGTATGTTATATATATGTATATAAACACACACTTGAAATGTCTTTACTCTTTCCAATGGTTACTGGAACCATCTTTCACCAAGAGAAAATCTTATTGGCCTTTGAGCTCAACATAATTTATATGATGCAAGTGGCTAAGATATGCAAATTTGAAGTGCAGACCACACAAAACAATGTTTTTATTCTACATCCCCAATTTACCACATGACAAAATACAGACATTCCACCTACTGTCATGAACGTACAATGCAAAGCTGAATCCATATAATTAATCATGAACAGCGCCTACCATCACATATTATTAGATACCTATCTCTGTAGACCACTGTTTTGCTTCGGTGCCATACTCTGACAGTATTAAGCAACCACTATATCCATGGCAGTACGACAAAACGTGACACTGACAGCAGCCAGTAACGGATACCGTGTAAAATAGGAACCAGTTTTCCCAGTTTAACGGGTGGCAAGATTTGGATCACACAGAATGAGAAAAAAAGTGGTGTAAACTCACGTTTTACAATAACCATAGTTAAAAAATGCACCATTTCCCATGTATACAAATTTTGATGGCAGGTGACATCGCTTTGACTTTTCAAGGTCAATCAAGGTCAAAAGGGCAGCACCATGTAAAAGAGTATGTATCATTTTCTATTAATGTTTAATAGTAATTATCATCCCAAAACACCCTTTTCTGTATTCAAAGATTTTATGGCATGTGACCTTGCTTTGTCATTTCAAAGTCACTCAAGGTCAAAAAGGACAGCACCAGATGAAAGCATATATGCTACTTCCTCTTCATCTTAAATAGTATATATGGCCCTAAAATGTGCCACTTTTAATATACATAATTATATACTAATATTACTTTCATATGCATCTGTGAAAAAGAAAAGAAAATAATTTACAAATTCATCAAAAATCCCTAATATTTTCAGCTGCATCTAGTACGTCCTGCAGACCATCGAACAGATACTTAGTAACGCTTCAGTTAATTTTTGTCTGAGATAAGACAGTAATCTCATAATGGTGGGCAGGTGGACACACTGACAGACAGATGAGGTAGGAAATGACAAAATCCTCTGGCACTAAATGCATAAAACCCATATATATCACCACACTGCGACACACAAGAGGCCCATGGGCCTAATGCTCTGCTGATATATATAATTTGATGACCATCACCAAAAATACATTTCCTGAAATGCATTCTTTTCATTAGCCCAAGAAATTAGCCAAGGTAATCCATGTGATGCACTATTAAACTTCCATATGAAGAGATATTTGTAGCATATTTGGCATCATTCCCCTGATTCTTTTTGATCAGATTACAAAATTTGACTATTGGCCTAATACATATTTGCTGCACAACATATTACAAAATTTGACCATTGGCCAAAAGCATATTTGCTGTGAGTTTTGCAGTTCCATTTCAATCCATTATGTCCAGGATATTACCAGCCGCAGATATGTGGCCTTCGAGGGGGCACCAGGGTATGGGCGCTTGATATAGATCTGGGCCTAGATGTAAAAACTTTGAGGCTCTGTTTTGAAACATTAATAAACAGTGAGTTGGAGGGCGAAGCGACTGGAGGGCCTCGGACTGTTGGCCCCTCGAGGGGCCAACAGTCCGAGGCCCTCCAGTCACTTCACCCTCCAACTCACTGTGCCCATACCCTGCTGCCGCCTCGAAGGCCACATATCTGCGGCTAGAATATCACAATGAATAAATAAATCAAATCCAGTTATGCATCAATGTGGGAAAGTTGGTAAATGCCACCTAGATTATGGAACATTGACATTCTCTATATGACACATACTTGTGGTACATCTGATATTTTTATCCTTGTTCTGTTTCAATGTGTTAATTTTAATGTGTTTTCAACACATTTTGGTCCATATCTTTCAGAGCACTGCAGGTGGTACCACCAAATTTCAATTTATCTTTGTCCTCTAGCCTGACTGACATGCTGCCAAGCTTTGTGACAATTTATTAATGTTTCAAAACACAGCCTCAAAGTTTTTACATCTCGGCCCAGATCTATATCAAGTTATATTATAGTTGGTGCTATCAATATCAATCTTGACCTCAATTTTCATACACTTGATAAGTCCTGAAAGTTTTATTGAGCTAACTTGAAAACTGTGGACTGTATCACATCCACAAACAGAAGTTTATGGTCTGATGGAGGAATGGATAGACTGACAGGCAAACATAAGTGATATTGCATAAGCACTGCAACCTATGGTCAGCAGAGCTAAAAAAAACACATGTACAAAAACCGTGGATAAACCCTCGGCACATTTCAATTTTTTGAGCTAAAATACAGTTTACCATGTTCACTGGAAATGCTGGAAGAATAAATATAAATGTATTAACCCTTTACCCCTCAAACTGGCCAAAACCGGCTGGTGGTCAAATGTCATCTGCTTCAGTGTTTTAAACTAATTTCAACAGTAATGAAAAACAATTTTGACTGACAATTGTAGATGAACCCTATCAAGATCACATGCCCCAGGTCAACAACTTTCCTCGTGCTAAGTGCCCAACCCATGCTGAGGAAAGCTGTTGACTCAGTCTTAATTCAAGTGGGAAAGGGTTCAACACTGACCTTCTTCCTAAAAATGCAGTCATCTGCACACACCCTTCAGTACACTTTACCCACATTTCTGACCATGTTGTCAAACACTATTAAATAACACCAATATTCTGGACTATGATATCAATATACACTGCTCACATACCTGCACTTATAGTCTTCACCAAAATATCATTATACACTGCCCATATGTACTTAAACCTATATTCCTGACCATGATATCAATATATATGTACACTGTACTTACACTCATATTCCTGACCATGATACCAATATACATGTACACTGTACTTACACTCGTATTCCTGACCATATTATCAATATACACTAATATATTCCTGACCATATTATCAATATACACTAATATATTCCTGACCATGATATCAATATACACTAATAAATTATATTCCTGACCATGATATCAACATACACTGCTCATATCTACTTACAACTACATTCAGGATCATAATAACAATATAAATTACTCAGATAAAATTACACTAATATATTCCTCACCATGATATCAACACAATTTACTCATATATTATAATTATAAGGTGCTGGCAAAAATATCATTTATACCAACATCAATACAAATGTGTAAAAGCTGTGAACTATGCCTTGTGTAGAAGTGGATGCTATGCTTTCCTCCACACCCAGCTTGGCTGGGAACACATGTATCTCTTAAGAAGCCACTGGCAGTTGTGACAATGCCACAGGATGACATCAGCCAGTGCTCAAGACAGATCACATGACTTCTTGAGCATCTGATTGGTCAGATTGTAACTTCCCTCCTGTTGACCAGGCTGCTATCCAGGGTTTTGTGCAGCATTGGGAGAGAATGTGGCATGAAAGGTGGACTTTGTAAAAGGTGCATGTGCTGCATATGTAGGCTGACATATGTCAGGTGATACGCCTGCATTGATTACAAGAAGGTAAATAGTAAACAGTAGGACAGGCAGTCACAGAATACATATATATATATATATATATATATATATATATATATATATATATATATATATATATATATATATAGTGTGTGGGACCACTTTGGGCCTTTAAATAAAATCATTAAAAAGTGCTATAATATGTCTACTGTTTGGCAGAGTACCTATAACCTGAAGTACCAATGTATTTCCTGGGTATCAATGGCATCATCTGCTATCAGTGAGACTGCTGAACCTCTGCTGGAACATTTGGCATCTGGTGCCTACAACTTATTGAAATAGGCCTTTACATGAGATAAATAGGTCATAGCATGGTTTGTTGTAGACATGAAGAATATCGTTCTGCGTACATATATGTGGCACCCAGTGCTTGTTGGTATTCTTTGTATCGACAACAAACCATGTTATTATCTATAAACACACAGACCACACTCATATATATATATATATATATATATATATATATATATATATATGGGCAAATATAACAAGGCAAGTAGCCAAGGTGGTAACAGCAAATATATATATATATAAATGATGGTGTTGGTTGTTAATTTCCAGAAAAGCATTCGGTAACTCCACATTTACATGGAACAGAGGTCCCGTCATATGCAAAGTAGTCCCCTGTAATAGGCAAACATGTCATCCTAAGTTAAGCAAATGATGGGCTGGTTTGCAACATATGACAGACCCCTAGCCACCACATAACCTCAGCTGATTGACCAGTCAGTTGAGGTAAAATTCATAGTACCAATCTATGTTAAAATTTTGGGACAAAAATCATAAAAAAATATAAAAAAATCACTGGAGCACAACCATTTACATGAATTGGAAAGAGACTCACACAAATTTGGGAAAGGATCTGGTTTACAGAAATACAAGCCTGAACTGACAAAAACCTGAGAATGTATATGTATTTTTCTTTCTTCAGTTCTTTTTGAGGGGGGGGGAGGGATTTCTGTATGATTCCCCAGGGTTTTATGTTTACAAAATAATTTTCTAAGATATTTGCTAGTCTCTATATCAACATTGTCAACAAATTCCACAACCGTTCCAGAAATGTGACAACCAGTGCACCCTGCCCTACTTTAGCACCACGTGAAACAGTCATGCTAATGCTAAATAAATGTACATGTACCTGCATGTAAATTTTTATTTCAACAGTTAGTTTTCCTTGGGAAGCATCTCAATTTAAGGGCATCCTTGCAGTTCATCTTCAAATAAAATGATCCTGTAACCAAACTATATACTGCAATTTAACAACCATTTCCACTTAACAAGCAGATATTGAAGGTATGGGAAAAAGAATATCAATGCGATATGCCATAGTGATATATTTGACACGGTGATTATATTGATGTGATATATCTATGCCATAGTGATATATTTGACCTGGTGATATATTGGTGTGGCATATTTTTGTCATGA
>OZ026626.1:3212466-3267966 GCA_964020975.1 Hermodice carunculata | reverse complement strand
TTATACATTGAGGTGGCATATCTTTGACCTGGTGATATAATGTTGTGGCATATCTTTAACCTGGTGATATTATGATGTGGCATATCTTTGACCTACATGTATTATGTTGTGGCATATCTTTGACCTGGTGATATTATGATGTGGCATATCTTTGACCTGGTGATATAATGTTGTGGCATATCTTTGACCTGGTGATATTATGTTGTGGCATATCTTTGACATGGTGATGTTGTGGCATATCTTTCCAATGGTGACATATTGATGTGGCATATCTTTTCCTCAAGGTCATACACTGATGTGGATTTTTTTTTTTTTTTTTTTTTTTTTTTTTTTTTTTTTTTTTTTTGCCATGGTGATTTATTCCTGAAACTTTTAGCGCTTCCTGTTTCCTCACTGTAAACCCACCAACCATGAAATTAGTCACATCAGTCACAAAAACCTCCAGAAATGCATCAGCTTACAAGAAACATCCATCTCTACCTCTTAAAGGTAGAAGAGATCACAGTTTTATGGAACTGTGATATACCATTCCATGGGATAATGATGACAGGTGGTCTACACCAGGGGGGAAGCCTAGTGTTTTACCGTGTCAGGCAGCAGATATAATATATTCAAGATGGGCTCACACTAGCAATTATTCCAGTGCAGCTTATTTGGCCAAACTGACTCGCATATATGTCAGCTGGAGTTACATTTCTTTAACCAATTTGATTCTTAATATTTTATATTAGTAGGATGGTGTTATAAAATGAAGTTAATTGAAAGTCAAGAAATTTTAGTTTAGAAATAGAAAAAAATAAAATATTCAGCCAATTTGGCATAAATGGTAATGCAAACATATTCAGCCACATTTTACATATATTAGCTTGTGGCTAACTGGCTAATGGCTAACACCAGCCAGCTGAAGACAACTACATGTCTGGAAGTCTTCCCACTCAGATAATAGGGAATGATCTGAATACATGTACAGATGTAGGTATATAATTATGGATAGAAAAAAAAATGGGACTGAAAATTGGTGGCTTTTACACAGAAATGGTCTCTTTCCATCTTTTCACTAATGTGTCATAGGCAATTGCAATTGTATGAACTAAACAAATAAATATCTCATTCTTCTCTACAACTGCTTTGCTGGGATACTGTAGTATTTCTTTGCTGTGAAATATACCACAAATTCATCTGCACATGAACGTTTATCAATGAAGTCCCAATATATGATTGTGGGTTTTAATACTGAAAAATTACAATTTCTTTCCTAGGAAATGTATCACCAATGCATCCACACATAAGCATTTATCAATAAAGTTCCATATATAGTTGTAAAATACCAGACCTGCACCAGTTTGTATTAAAAATGTTTTTTTTTCCAGTATAAAGTAAACCACATAAATGCATTAAAAACTTGTATATGTTGTAAAACACTTAAATTTCTCAATGAGTGAAGCTGGTGACTCTGGGCTCCATAAATCCACTACATGCTCCCTTAGGAAGTGATTCCAGTAGTCCCCTAAAACTTCAAAATTGACTACATGTAATATGTAAATTGAGAGATACCCATGTTAACTCTTTCAGTGCCAAGCGCAACTAACGTCAATCTACTTCAGTCAAACTAGTCTAAATTATCATAAGGATCCCAGATATTCCTCATAAAAAGACATTTTATTAGAGTACCAGCATGCCTATACATGTTGTTCCAGAGACAATAGTCCAGGCCAACAGCTTCTCTCGGCACCCATTGGGCACGGTGGACCCAATGCATGCTGAGGAAAGCTGCTGACTTGATCCAAAATTTGGCACTGAAAGAGTTAAATCAACATTATATTAACCCTTTCCCCCTCAAACCGGCCAAAACCGGCTGGTGGTCAAATGTCGTCTGCTTCAGTGTTTTCAACTAATTTCAACACTTTTGAAAAACAATTTGAATCAGAAATGTCCATGATACTTATCACGATCACATGCCAAGGAAAGCTGTTGACTCATTCTTAATTCAAGGGGGAAGGGTTAACTTAACAAGAGCACCAAGTGCCTGGGTTATGCAGTACAACTTGGCTCATGAATGATTTTCATTATTAGCAAGACCCGCTTTGAGCATAAGAACATTTAACTGCTGATTTTACCAGACAACTGGCAAATTAAAATGTTAACATCTCTGTGTACAATTCCACTGTTTTTGTAATTTACAACCAACCAGCCAGTACACAAAGCAGATCAAACCATGTCAATGGTCACTACAAACAGTGCTACCAATTTGGCTCGCTGGCGTATGTGTTGTCAACACTGCAATACAGTGCTCCCTCAGTATAACGCTGTGATGGGACCCATAGAGTTGACCATGTAAAAAGCCACTTTATGATGATGGGGGTACTTAACATAAAAGCTACAGGAAAACTGCTTCAATGGGAGCCAAGACACCACACCTGTCAAGTCTCCCCTATTTGGCAGAAATCTCCCACTTTTTGGTGCAAATTCCGCAAAGTTTAAGCAATCATTCTTGTAAAAATCTTTTTATTTCGTATTTATTCTCTCTTAAAAATATAAATATCCCCCATTGCAGCAAAATCGTATCTGCATTCCTTGCCATAAAATGTCAATAGGTCCAAGAAACCCTCACCTTCATGTCAGAGTCCACTTGCTATTGAGGGCCCTCATAAGGAGGGGGCACTGTAGTGTGGGGGGGGGGGGGGCAAGGGATATAATGCAGAATAACATCTGACATAAGGATTATCACCACAGTGGTCACAGTCTAGACAGACCGCTGCAAAGTGTGACCACCTGTCTTGAATGACCACCTTTCCAGTATACTATAACTAACACTTTTCATCTGTCTGAATACCACAGTTTGGTCATTGTCAAGGGTGGTCTTTCAAGACAGGTTCCAGTGTGTATCTAATGGTGAACTGAAATATATACTTTACATCGTGTACTGTACTAAACCAAACCATGCTGTTTTTCTCTGTGTAATGTGACTGGTTGTTGTCAATGAACGCTGGGACAGTGTGTTGTCATACAGATTGTACGATGCTGCTGCATCAGTGGACATGTTGCCAACACCACCTGGAACCATCAGGTACCTGGAAAGACAGAATTCACATAATGCATACATAAGTATAACAGTCAGCCTGATGCTAGTATACTGCATACATTGCACTTATATTCAGACTAATGTAAGTACAGTGCTCTTTCTTTATAATGCTGGCAGGCTTCTACAATTTTTTTCCAGAATCACTTGCCCATAGGACAAGTGAATTTGAATTTTCACATGTCCCTCTCAAAATTCACTTGGCTGTCTGACATAGATCATGCATTACAAAAATTCATGGGGGGGAGGTTTGTCTCAATCAATATTGAATAATTGTCCATCCCATGTGCAAATATTTCTGGAAATTGTTTTAGAAGCTGCAAATATATCTATTTGAAAAGAACCACAGCTTGCCAATGTTTGTCGACACCTTCAGCGCGTCACCACGCTACATCGTCAGCCCAGCCCCATGCTACACCAGCTAACTTGTTCTACACCTTCAGCCTAACCCCATGCTACACCAGCTAACTTGTTCTACACCTTCAGCCCAGCCCCATGCTACACCAGCTAACTTGTTCTACACCTTCAGCCTAACCCCATGCTACACCAGCTAACTTGTTCTACACCTTCAGCCTAACCCCATGCTACACCAGCTAACTTGTTCTACACCTTCAGCCTAACCCCATGCTACACCAGCTAACTTGTTCTACACCTTCAGCCTAACCCCATGCTACACCAGCTAACTTGTTCTACACCTTCAGCCTAACCCCATGCTACACCAGCTAACTTGTTCTACACCTTCAGCCTAACCCCATGCTACACCAGCTAACTTGTTCTACACCTTCAGCCTAACCCCATGCTACACCAGCTAACTTGTTCTACACCTTCAGCCTAACCCCATGCTACACCAGCTAACTTGTTCTACACCTTCAGCCTAACCCCATGCTACACCAGCTAACTTGTTTTACACCTTCAGCCTAACCCCATGCTACACCAGCTAACTTGTTTTACACCTTCAGCCTAACCCCATGCTACACCAGCTAACTTGTTTTACACCTTCAGCCTAATCCCATGCTACACCAGCTAACTTGTTCTACACCTTCAGCCTGACCCCATGCTACACCAGCTTACTTGTTCTACACCTTCAGCCTAACCCCATGCTACACCAGCTAACTTGTTCTACACCTTCAGCCTAACCCCATGCTACACCAGCTAACTTGTTCTACACCTTCAGCCTAACCCCATGCTACACCAGCTAACTTGTTCTACACCTTCAGCCTAACCCATGCTACACCAGCTAACTTGTTCTACACCTTCAGCCTAACCCCATGCTACACCAGCTAACTTGTTCTACACCTTCAGCCTAACCCCATGCTACACCAGCTAACTTGTTCTACACCTTCAGCCTAACCCCATGCTACACCAGCTAACTTGTTCTACACCTTCAGCCTAACCCCATGCTACACCAGCTAACTTGTTCTACACCTTCAGCCTAACCCCATGCTACACCAGCTAACTTGTTCTACACCTTCAGCCTAACCCCATGCTACACCAGCTAACTTGTTCTACACCTTCAGCCCAGCCCCATGCTACACCAGCTAACTTGTTCTACACCTTCAGCCTAACCCCATGCTACACCAGCTAACTTGTTCTACACCTTCAGCCCAGCCCCATGCTACACCAGCTAACTTGTTCGCGTTTCGCACTGGCTCAGTCAGTATTCCAGGCAGTTGGACTTGAATAAATTATTGTTTACAATCAAAAATTTGGTTGTCCCCTGGACAAGAGATGTTCAAAAGTCACTTGTCCCACCTGGATATCCACTTGTCCGGGACAACAGGATCATAGGAATTGTAGAAGCCTGGCTGGTGTTGGGGTCCAAAGGGTATTAATGTAATACCATGTTATAGCAACATGGCCTTATAACAGAAGGACTTTAAACATAGAAGTAATGGGGCCATGGTAATCTCCGTGTTATATCAGAAACTGCCTTGTAATGAGGGGTGTTATTGAAAGACGGAGCACTGTACATTGTGAAAGTGTGCATTTCAGCTTGCTAGAAATAATCTTATGTACTTGTTACAGCAAACCAAACAGAGAATTTAATTGATATTAATTATTATTAATTAACCTCATAATAAACAAGCCTTGCTCTGGTTTCTCGCTGATGACCTTATTTTATGGAAAGGCTAATAGAGCTAATAACTTTCTTCTTAATTTCAAATTTTATTAATATCACTTATTCCTTACATTAAATGATTTGTGATAATGATTTAGAACTGTACATTTTTTCAGCAAGTGGTACGGAATAGGTCTTTGCTCTTGGAATATTAGACTTGATTACGTTCAAACAGTGCTTGAGCTTTTCGATTTGGGTTTGTTAAGTTTCTCTTTATTTAAGATAGGAATATTGTTTACAATGTTTCAGGCGTGGCTGACCTGTAGTGTAGACACATAATGCATACAGTGTGTGCTCATCTTGTATTCAGTGAGGTACATATATGTGCCTTCCTTTCTTGTCCTGTCCTCAAAAAATGTGTCTAGGAATGTAATCTCTTTGTGAGAAGACTCTGCAGAGTGTTTAACTCTTTCAGTCCCAATCACGACATAAGTCGATCTACTTAAATCAAACTAGTCTGAATTATTATCAGGATCCCAGATTTGGATTCCTCATGATCATAAAAGATCTTTCATTCAACTACCAGACTGAGTGTGCCTATAGTTCCAGAGAGAAAAGCTGTTGTCTCAGTCCAAAATTTGGCAGTCAAAGAGTTAATTTCAGAATGGCAGTCATTTAGATGTATCAACAATTCTGCTACTGGGGTTTATCAAACATGGACATACTGAAGAGACCATCAATGTACCTGAACCAAATCATTGTCAGTACATGTCGGCAGAACTTGAGAAACCTGTTTTCTTCTAAGTCCGCCATGAATATGTTGGCAAATGATGGGAGCACTTATTGTCCATTGCAGTGCCACTTAACCGTAAGCCATATTCTCCATAGAAATCAAAGTAGTCCTATACGTCATATACACATTAATTTACCACCACAATACACGAGTTTGACGCCTGGCAATCACGGGGAAAAGAGGGTCACATCACTGCCACAGAGAAGGGCCATATGTTAATTTCTCACAAAATTACCTTTTTTTTTGAGAAATTTAAGTCCACAAATGCCAAACTGGTATTCATCTAGTACTTTCCAAGCCATACATAAAGAAAAAATTTTCATCTGCCTTTAATAAGTATTCTTTATTACCAAAATATTAGTAATATCCCGCTTGTCCCCACAGGCACCGATCGGTATCTTGCCATATTCCGCCAAGCGAGACTAGGCAATCAGGTATGCAGTTCTGACGGGAAATTAATATGCATATCTCCTATTGAAGAGCCAGTCTTAGCACCTACTAGGAAGCCAGTGGCCCTGATGATGCAGTGTTCTCTGTTATGCAACAGGCTACTGGCTCCTATTATACAATAGGAAGCCAGTGGCCCTTGTGACACAGTGTCGTTAATTATGCAATGGGCCACTGGCTTCCTATTATACAACAGGAAGCCAGTGGCCCTTGTTACGCATTGTCATCTGTTGATGGGGAACAAATATAGAAATGATACACTGGGAATTTTGACAGGAGTCCCCATATGACTCTTGGAAAGATGCTACTGACATGGATATTTTTTTTTTAATCTGCCAAACACTGCAAAAATGATAAGATTTTACCAAATGACTTTGATGACTAGCCACAACTACTACAGTACTATTCACTAATAACTGTCCTCTGATTGCGGGCACGAGGCACACAAATTATTTGGCATGTGAACTACAGACAAATTTTAGGGTATTGTCATCTGTGAAAAAAAAAAAAAAACATGCTTCACCTGTAGTGCAACGATTTGTGTGCAAATAACGTGACACCCTTTGTTAGCAAACAGTGGGCGCGCAATTATCATGCATTTCAGTGCACGCAAAAACAATATTAACGGCTGGGGGCATAGTCTAGTGTGCACGCAGCAATGATTTGCATCCTGTACTGTTGAAAAATGATTATGCCCAGAGTAAGCTCAGCATATATGCCAGACAGAGAATTATTCATCGAAAACATGGATTATGTCCATGCCTAAAGGAAGCAAAGTTGTATGATCGAAAACAAGTTATATACAATTAGTGGTTAGTTTTATTGAAGGGAAAACTAATATTTCTGAAAAAAAAAAAAAAAACGCTTCTGGTGGCTGTGCAAATGGAGGCCGGGTACAAGACGTTGCCTTCAGCACTGTTCAGTGGTATCAAATATTCGGGACAGTGAAAACCCTTGCCTATGTCTTGCAATCATAACAGAAGGCATCAGATGACCTATCTGAGTCCAAATCCCATGAAAATATCAAAGCTTTTATACTTTAACAGCATCAAAGGAGCTCGATTTGCCGCTTTTATTGTGCCCAGCATCCATGCTTTCATCAACAGCATGTTGTTGAAACCTGGGTGGAAGTTCCAGACGGAAGGGGTCGTCTGGCAGTCTCCACACTCCTATTGGTCCATGTGACGAAAATCTTCTGGATTAATGTTTCAAATAAGTCATAGGACGATCTGACAACATCATCATCAGCCAATAGAAACGATCTTCAGAAGAACATTTCTGACCTTTGAGACAGGCATAAATTAACCGCATTGCAGTCACATTTCAGCCAATGAGAAAGGATTTTACTGATGTAGATGAAATTCTGAACTTACCAATGATCCCAAACATGTGGTGTTTACTGGCAGTGATCCAGTGCTACAGAGGGCAGAAACGAGTGCAATTTCACCTCTGTTTTTACATTGCTCTGCCAATTTGCAATCTTAAAAGTGCTAAAAAAATACCAGGAAGGAACATTTGCCCTCAGTCTACTTAATATATTTAATATTTTTCTGTGGCAGCAAGAGATCGAGTTGAAAATACGGCAAAATTTTGTCAATCATAATAAAGCCCAAGTTGTACGCTCTTTCTTTTGGCATTATGTTTTCCAAACATTACAAAAATTGCGTCGATAGAAAATTAATTTGGCACTGACAAATAATGTCAACAAAAATTAATGTGGCTCGTAATTTAAATAGTTAACTAGAAGCCATTCAGTGACCACAAAACCCCCCTCGACCAGGACGGAGGGACAGAGAGACAGATGGACACGTATGTGTTGACAATACCCCTCCAATAGGTCCGGTTACTTCAGTTTAACCTAATGACAAAGCTTTGGTGCAAATGTAATGAGCAGTGATATCATGGCAAGGCCATTTTTCTTCAATGCAGCACTGTGACCTAAACATGTGACCCAGTGACCTAGTTAAGCTACATTCAATATTTTTATTGCGTCAATTGGTTTTTTTTTTAAATGTAGTACTGTGACCTAAAAATGTGACCTAGTGACCTACTTTTCAATAGGCACCTGAAGTACCTCAGTGGCCTTCTCTGATAAAAACTTGGTCTCTGTAAAGTGAGTATTTCTGGACATATAGCATGGCAAGGCCATTTTTCTTCAATGCAGCACTGTGACCTAAATATGTGACCCAGTGACATAGGTTTTTACTAGGTGTCTGAGGAATCCTTAGGACCAACTGTCATAAATAATTGGTGCAGCTACAATGAGTAATTTAATATTTGAAGATATCATGGTATGGCCATTTTTTCTTCAATGCAGCACTGTGAACTAAATATGTGACCCAGTGACCTAATTTTCAATAGGCACCTGAGGCATCCTTAAGTCCAACTGTCATAAATAATTGATGAAGGTACCTTCAATATTTTTTTAGATATTGTGTTAACGCCCTTTTTTAAAAAATTTTTGCAATGTAGTACTGTGACCTAAAAATGTGTCCTAGTAACCTACTTTTCAATAGGCACCTGGAGCACCCAAAAACCCCGTGATAAAAATTTGGTCTCTGTAAAGTTAGTATTTTTGGAGATATGGCATTAACAAGGCATGGACGGACGGACGGACGGAGGGACAGGTAGGTGATGACAATACCCCTCTGGCCTTGTGGGCCGCGGGATAAAAAGTGAATAATATTATAGTCAATGTTACTAATATAAGAGAATGAGCGGGAAGCACGTTATCATAGCTGCATGCATATGATTGACAGATGAGTCCACAAAGCAGCTCAGAGGCGGGGGGGGGGGGGTGCACTTTGCGGAGTTCCACTGAGATTGGGCTTTTTTTAATCGTATGCGCACAAAATGTTGTGCATTTTGGACAGTTAAATTGATTTTAACAGAGCACTTTACATGCAACTTGATTCCAAAAAGCCCGCAAATTGCGAGCATTTTAAAACGTAAAGTGTGAGTTAAAATGGATTTGCATCATTGCACCTTGTGCTAATTTTGTGCTCATATGCACACAATTTGTGAGCAGAAAGAGCAGTGATTAATGAACAGTCATGTATAGGACTCTGTTTTACTGTAAATTGCTTTATTTTCGCATGTTTAAATTTTCACGGTTTTTGCAGATTTGACATTTTATTTTAGTTTAAATTTCACTATTTTGCAAATAATTCCCATTCAAACAATGAAAGAATACCGTTTATTTTATGTTTGGGGGTGAATTATAATTTTCTAGAGTGAAATTCAAAGGTAGTGACTCACTGTTGATCACAAGACCAAAGCATTGTTACAAGTACATGTAAATTGTGACATGCCTGCATCTGTTGTGTGATGCATTGACATTTGGACAAAATCAAATGTGTGGGAGCGTTGTTTGAATATACATCATGTGTGACATGGAATTACCAAGACGAACGTAAGCATACTGGGCACACCAAAGGTCGGTGTTGAAAGTAGGCCGAGGGCCTATTTTTTTGCGATGAATACCCAATTAACATAGAAAAAACAAAATCTTGTATGGCTGGAGAGCAATTTTTTTCTAACAACGATCCCTCGTGAGAGAAAAATATAATGTAGTAACTCACTCTCAGCCATGTAAGATTCTCTATTTCACTGTGCCTTTAATTTTGCAGTTTTGTGCCATCAATGGAATAAGCGAAAAGTAGAATACAGCAAGACTAAAGCACTTCACAGTGTTCAGTCACTGGCAAGAAAAATACTTAATGCTAGATGTTCAGAACAATTATTACAATACCTTAGAAAAAATGCTGCTTTGTTGAGTCTTGGACAGAAATGCCACCCTTCATGCTTGCATCATAGCCCTGCAAGACGGCTGCCACATTCTTATGGCCCTGTTGTAGTGCCACAGACAGTGGCGTAAACCCATCCTGGAGAGTATACAATTATCACCATATATAGGTATTTTCCCTTCCATTAAATCTACATGTATTTAACCTTCTGACTTGTCAAAACGTTGACGAGGAATATCTAAGAAAGCACTTTCACATTATGACACACCTGAAAAAATTGAAAACGGTGCATCAGTGGAATTCTAGAATATACAATACCAGGCAGCAGCCCCTTCACTCTTAAAGTGTAGAATAGTATAGAAATAATTATGCCCACTACCAGACAGATGACAGCCATAAGACAGTGAATTCTGGTCCAATGACAATCCTGGCTTAAGTTTGCTAACTACAGTCATTTCAAATAGGCAATTACTCTACAGAACTTAACAAAGTAGTATATCTAAACCCTGTGTTCTAAAATGCACCACAACCCTCATTCCACCCCCACCCCATACACACCCCCACAGAAAGTCAAGTGGGGCTTTTTAACAACTCACCGTGGTAGCCAGGGCCTGGTTAGCTCCATTGGCCAGTAAGAACATGACTATTTCTAGATGGTTTTCCTGAGCGGCCATGTACAAGGCAGTGAAACCATTCTGCAAAGAATTTGTAGAGGACTTTAACTCTTTCAGTGCCAAGTTTTGGAGCGAGTCAACAGCTTTTCTCTGCCCAATATGTGCCAAGAAAAGCTGTTGACCTGAGAAATTCTCTTTGAAACTATAGGCATACTGGTACTTGAATGAAAGGTCTTTTTATGAGGAATACGAATCAGGGATCCTTATGATAATTCAAATTAGTTTGACTTAAGTAAATCAACTTTAGTTGTGATTGGCTCTGAAGGAGGTCAGAGGTCGCAATGTATGTTGGAAAATACTGAAAGAGACTGGAGGTTGTGAGCGGAGGTGCACAGCACGCTGTCTAATAACTAATTTCCAGGTTTCGCAACATCAAAACTGTTGCACCCAAAATTGATGAACACCAGGTTTCCATGACAACAACAGAACTTGGGTTATGTCTAACACTGGAAGTAAATAGACAAGATTTCGTAAAGAGATACAAGAAAATAATCAATTTCTGCTGGCAATATTGTTGAAATTGGAATAAGAGTCACAATGCAAATTCAGATAATTCAATTCAAACATTGTGACAAATATGTGTAGTCTAGAATATAATTTAAAAGAAATGGCAGTTTATCTAACTGTATGTCCCATATGTGAACTTTGAGGATATCCACGTCATATTCGCTATATCAAGTCTGGACTGCCAGGACAGAAGTATCCAACATCTTCCGCCACAAACATTATCACATTATCTACGAACATTTATGGCCCACTTGATTCTCTTATTATTTCAAGGGTACCAATTAAACAAAGTTCAACAAAACTGCATCAGTTACATACAAAGTACATATATGTGTCTACTTTACAGCTTTACATGTATGTCCAACTGTAGCCTGATGTACATGTAACTGTGAGGTGACTGTGACGTAGCTGTGAGGTAACTGTGAGGTGACACTGACAGTGAGGTGTACCTTTGTCTGTTCGTTAACCCTTGCATTGCTCTGTACCAGACGTCTCACCACGTCATCTTTTCCGGCCAAGGCGGCTATGTGAAGGGCTGTGTTCCCCTTCTATAAGCAACAAAGAATAAAGTGCCAGTAATCAACATGGTGTGGTTGGTTTCTACACATATTTATGCTGTATGTAAGTTTGACACAGAGGATCTTGCTGCAAAAACTCTAGGGCAAAAATCATATAAATGTCATTTAAGGTACATATCATAGGTATAGAGACACCATCTGGATCTAAGACAAATATATGTAGATCAATTCAGGTCAGCTCCAATATATTAGTACATGTACATTGGTCCCCCTCTCTTATAAGGAAACCCAAAGTGCACTGCAAATGTGGCTTTATAAGAGGGGTGGCTTTTTGTGAGGGGGGAAATATAATGAAAATGTGACACTTGCTGCATGGAGAAGTGGCCTCTGTGGGGGGGGGGGGGGCGCTCTGGGCAGAGGGGCCTCAGAAGTGGGGGACCACTGCAGTACGTATACAACTGTCTAAACAACTGTCTAAATATTTGTTATATTTACTAATAGCCACTTGAGACCAGCTGCCACACATTCTGGGTACATGACAGAGGCTGGGAATTGACAGTTGGTCATATGGGTCAGTGTGGAACAGATGTCTCACTTCAGATTATTTTTCTGCCTAAAGCATGCATATAGTCCATGAGCCTGACTGAAAATTGGTACCATCTGAGGGCACCAAACGAAACCTTTATACCTGCGTTGGGACACCTTAAGGGATAACAAAATTGCACGTAAGAATTTGTTTTAAATTACGAGGCTGTCTTTGGCTTGAAATAAAATTCAGATTTTTAAATGTTTCTCCAAGTGCGGGATCCATTTCCAAGATTTTAAGGGTTTCGCGTATTTGTGGTATTATCACTGGATTGTTCGGATTGTATCTTGTGATCATGACCAGATTTTTGTCGTTCCCCTTGTGATTTTTGTGGTCCTTTCTTAATGATTCTTGTGTTACACTTAAGGCTCGCTGAATACCCATTGGAATGCATGAATCTGTGTAGTCCCTGTCTTTGAAAAAATTTCCCAGTTCATCCAGATGCGTTGCTTTTGTATTTATATTTTCTACAATTGTACAGATCCTTGTTGCTTCATTATATGGGATATGCGTCTTAGTGTGCCGTGGGTGACATGAATTGAATGGCACATACTGATGAGTATCTGTATTCTTGTCGTATATATCCAGTGAAATCTTTCCATCATTTTGAAGAACGTTCAAGTCTAAAAATTATAATTCACATTGACTATATTTCATTTCATATTGAATACTTGGTTCAAGCTGATTTAAAAGTTGGTGAAAATCATGAAAATCTGACATCGACTTTGTCCACTTTGTCCACATTATAAAATAGTTATCTAGATAACATTTCCAGTTTCTTTTAAGAACATGGCGAAGGATTTGGATGTATTTCTAAATTTTTCGTATAATAAAACTTCTAGATATCCAAGACTAAGCGTTGCATAAGTTGGTGCACATTTAGTTCCCATCGCACATCCTTTTTTCTGTATGTAGTATTCTCCATCAAATCTGAACACATTATTTTCTAATGTTACTGAAAGACCTTCCACAACAAATTATCTTGTGAAACGTTGATCTTTTGTGTCAGGATATTTTTTCAGCCAGTATTCAATCGCACGCTTTCCTACCTTATTAGGTATGTTACTATATAAATTAATCACATCAAAACTGTCTAAATACCGATCCTTGACTTGCTCTCGGGATATTTTTTATTGATGAAATCGATATTGTCACGCACCTAGCTGTCGACATGAAATAAGTACGGTTTTAAAATTTCGTTTATGAGTTCACTAAGCCTACTCGTATTGCATACAGGTCCTGCGATGATTGGTTGGAATTTTAAATCTGTAGGTCAAATAATATATACATATATGCCATCTTGTTCTTTTATAGCTTTTTTGATTATATCAAATTTATGAAAGCCGTATAAATTACTTGTTCTTGACTGCAAACCATCCAGATAATTTCTTTCTTTCGTTGTAAAGAAGCTACCATATTTGTCAATAAATTTTCTTAATTCATCACTCACTTTATTTTCTCTGTCTGGTTCGCATCGCTCATAAAATTGTTCATCATTAAGTACTGATTTGATCTTTTCAGCATAATAATCGGTGTACATAATGACAACTGCTCCACCCTTGTCTGCTTCCTTAATTATGATAGAATTGTCAGTTTCCAAATTCATTCATAGCTTGTAGCTCCTCTTTAGTCAAATTATTTTTGTTGGTGGGTGAAGGTACTTTGTGGAGAGAGTGTGCAATTTCTTTCAGTCTGTCAATACATTTTTATGTCTCATTTTGACTTTTAGGAGGGGTAAAAGAACTTTTTCTTTTGACCAGTGATTCATCCCATTCCTTATCTGTATTGTGGAAAAATTCTTTCAGACGTAATGTACGACAAAATTTTAAAGTATCACCCACTTGTTCTTCTGTGTCTTTTCTTGGTGTCGGTGTGAATTTCAATCCCTTTTTAAGCAACTTTACTTGTCCTTGAGTCAATTGTTTGCTTGATAAGTTTATAATTTATCAATAGATGTATTTGAGGTTAATATCTTCTTGGCTCCTACTATTGGGGGTATTGTTGCGCTCTTTCTCTCCATCTGTTGTATCTTTGCTCTTTTTGGTAGGTCTCTTGCTTCTCTTGAGTGTCTCTGGTTTGTTTGTGGTCTTTGTCCTCTTTGATTTGTGTAGCCTTTTTGCTCTTGTAGAGGGTGCCATTGTGTATTTTGACGTGGTCCTCTTTGTAAAAAAGGAAACTCTTCTTCATTTTCTACATTTAGGCCTAGTTCATATCTCTGACCTTGGTTTTGACTGTCTAATAGGTCTGTGTCATGTCTAGGATGAAATACTTGAAATCTATTGTATGTAGGGAAGTCTACATTTCTTCTGTTTTCATTCCTAGCTACCACTGCAAAAGTTCCTTGTCTGTTGTTTCTAAAGGGTTCCATACATTGGTTAAACATTGACAAATGTTATTTGTCCTTTAATTCTGATGTCATGACCATACAATGAACCTACAGCTATTGTACATAATATTTTTGTAATATTTACAATCAAGAGTAATCTACATCCATTTCAACAACCTACATCTAATTGAGTTTATATGTTCAAATTTATAAATCAATTTGGCCAAAAGGTGGTATCTATTGTGATATGCTACTATGTGTTATGTAAATTAGATATATAGTGACAGTAAAAAACAATATACGTACGTCGCAGTATACATTTTCTGGCATATGGGTAACCCTAGCTTGTCTATGGGTTCTAATTTCTCCAAACAGGGAGACTGTCTAATTGATTGGCACTTTCCTTACCATGAATAAATACTGATTAGCATTGTTCAGCAGTGTAAGAAAGTTCCTCAAAGTTGATTAACAGTTGTTTGGATGAGGCATATATTGACCTGTTCAAGTTACCTTATTCTACAATGTTTAGCACTTTCACTATTATAAATCTATATTGATAAGCAATGATTAGCAATCTTTTCACATTTATCAAAATTGATTAGCACCTCCATTTCCTCAAGTTTCCATTTCAATTAACAAACTGTGATTCAAATCTTGCTACCTTTTGCCTTGTGACATGTATATTCATCAAACGGATCACTATGCACAATTTTCACCTTTTATGCAAAATAGCATACATCTATTAAATTGTGTATACTGACTAAATGCTGTGCCGCAGAATAGTCCATCATGCTGTGTTGAGTTCCTGAGACATACACCAATCAAAAAAGCATTGTTAAGTTTGGTGCCCTCAGATGGCACCAATTGGTCAAAATTGGGCCCTCAGCTCATGGACTAACAGGTTAATGAAAGGCATATGGTCCTGCAAACGTAAATTTTACTTTCTTATATTGAACTTTGATATCCACATTCTGAATGTGCAGACAACATGACCTTTTTATCTCATTGCTAATAAAGAATAAAGGTAGAGTTGAATGTGATAATGTCTTCATGACTGCAGTATGCTTGCAAGCTCTCCATAAGCTCTCTGCCAACTAGTGCAAGCTCGTGGTAAGTTTGCAGCCATGCATTGCAACCTTGCAGACACTGGTGCTTCAAGCAACTTGGTCACTGTTAGCTGGCAGAGACTAGATCTTACAACTACACCAAATTAACCTGACTAATCAGATATAGCACTTGAAGTCCTAAAAGGAAAATGCCTTGGGATCATTTATATTCTGCAGACGTCTTGTACTTTATCCCAGCATTGTCTTTGATGCTCCAAGCTAAACAGGCTGCTCAACTTAAATGGCAAAACCAAATATTCCCTGGGACTTCTTCATCACATTTAATTTACAGTAATATTAACATTCTACAGGTGCATGCCTCTCACATGTAAGGAGAAAATTATATTTCTGCATATTATCTACACTTTCAATATCTGATATGATGAAAACACGAAAATAAAATCCGAATATGGCATATCAATTTTACAAACCATTGATGCTAAATATGCTACCTTTCTGATGCAAATAGTATTTACAAATTAAAGTTGATTTTAAAGCTGTGGATACTTATGTATGATACGATTACTTTTGGCACCCTGCAACTGTAAAAATAGGCAATGAACCTTGTCAGGGGCACAGTTTGAATGCTGAACTGCTAGCTTGCACACATTCACAGATGCAGTGATATTAGATTACATGTTAGCTTGTGCATGCTCGCACAGGTGAAAGTTGCAAGCTTGTGCACGCATCAATAAGCAGAGGTGTTAGCAAGTGCAAGGTTATTATGTTTCAAATGCAAGCTTGTGGCAAGCATGTCATCTTATTTAGATTGCATGAGATAACCCTGCAATCACCCTGCAAGCTTCCTCCACCAAATCTCATAGGGATCCACTGAAAATTAAACAAACCAAAATATTTTCATATTTTTCCCACTTTTGGCCCCTGTAAAGTAATCCACCAGGTGACCCCACCAATAAAGAAAGAAATCTAGATTTTTATCCACACCATATGTCCAAAAAATTTCAAGGAGCTAACTTAAAGATTGTAGAGGCTATCATGTTGACAAGCAAATATTTACAGACAGACGGAAGGACAGGCAGATGGACATCTCAATATAGAATATACACTGCCTAAAGCACTTGCATGACACACTGATCCAATATCTCAATTGCTAAAAAGATGGAAAACATTATGACTTGATGAAGAGAATGGACAGACATGAGTGATAATATAAGCTCTACGACCATTCTATGGTCAGCAGAGCTATAAATCACTGGAGCATGACCATTTGAACAAACTTGTTAGACACCTACCTGAGGCATATTCTTACCAAGTTTGAAGGGAATCTTGCAAGCAGTTCTAAAGAATTTGAAAATAGGAATTGTGGTCTATGAATGGATGGACAATGGGTGTCTACTGTAGTCATAACGCAAGCTAAGCTGACTGACAAATCAGCCCTGTTAAAATGACTCTTGCCTGCTAAGCAAACCAAATTCTGTGTTATTACACTTGGTCTGCCCTTCTGCGACAGGATTTTATTCATACTAAGGGAAACAAAACTATGCAAGTACTGTGACCCTCCCCATAGACTGAGACACCAATCAAGAGGTTCATCATTATTGCCTAGAGCAGTAGCACCCTCTGGTCCCTAGTGTACTGAAGCCTGTTACCATAGTAACAATACTCAGCCAATTACATGTAGAAACCGAGTCACTTTTCCAATGCGGAAACAGTGACCTTGTCAAAGAAGGGGCATACCCTTGCAGTATACACAGAATATGCATCTTGAGTCTGCTTTGGAGGCAAAAAAAAACAAAAAAACAAAAAAAAAACCCTTTAGAGATTCAAGAAATAGAAAATTTATTGCATTATCATCTCCTACACAGCTCTGTAGATGCCTACCTTGGGCAGATCTTTGTGTAAAATCAAAGTATTCTGTGTAATGGTTTTGAGAAGTCATTAAATTTTAGTCTAAGTGCCAAAGCGTATGATTTTTTCTTTTTCAAATTTCAAAAAAAGCCCCCCCCCCCTCCCCGCCCTGCCCCGCCTGGCCAATTTCTTCAGAATTCCATAGGAACACTTGTAACCCCCCGACTATCATGTGACTTACTGTGGGTTGAAGGGGTACATACAGGTGAGCCGAGAACTGGCTGTTCACACAGCCCTTCTCTTTTCTGTAAAGTCATTTCTACACAATGTCCTAGTCATATTTGACGATGTTCCGCATAACTTTTACTCTGGTCAATCTATCGCAACCAATATGTGGAGTATAAACTGCCGCAGCTTCCTGCCTCTTCTATAAAAACCAGCTTCTGTCAGTTTGTAATCGTAACTATACCTTTTCGAGGTCATGGAAATAATATTGGTTTAATTTTGTTATCTGCACAAATGTCATATGGTGAGGGCCACAAAGGTGTTTGCATGATGTCTTTTTGTTAAATTTTGTATCCACAATAGTCCTAATTTTTAATCATGATTGATCATTTTAATTTTTGTTATTATTCATGAATCATAATTGTAATTTTAATTCTCGCCAACCATGAAAATTACTTATTTTTGTCCTAAGCTGAACACTCGCAGGTCCTGTGAATTCCACTTACATTGGTCAATGCATTGACATTGGCCCCATGTTTGAGTAGCTCGGCAATGATATTCATATGTCCCTCCTTACTGGCCAGGTGCAGTGCATTAAGTCCATTCTGCAACCATAAACAAACATTAAGTCTGGTAACAGGGATGTCTACATTTACATGTATAATCATTCCCTTTTATTCTATGTTTGACAGTTAGTTTATCATTTTCTTGTGAAATTAAAAAGTAGTAACTCACTGTAGATCAACATGACCTAAACATGCTGAACATTGTTACAACTAACATGTGACACACCTCCATCAATGACGTAGTGTATTAACCTATAGATAAAATCAACTGTACCTTTGATTAAATGTCACAAGTGATGTTGAATTACTACAACAAACATAACCAAACATGGCACACCAGGTTGGCATTGCAAGTAGGCCTAGGGCACATTGCAATAAATACCCAATAAAACATATAAAAAAAACAAATCTTAGTACATGGCTGGAAAGTAGGCTACTATTTTTCTCTGACATGGGATCGTTGTTGGTGGGAAAAACCACTCAAGACCTGCGGTCACTCCTGATGTTGCCTACAATGACCCCTTGTGAGAGAAAAATAGTACCTAGCTCTCAGTCATGTATGATTCTTTATTAATATTTCGTTTTGACAGTTGTAAAGTCTTATAACTTGTGCCTACAATGTACATTAGTGTAGCCCACCACAAAAATCTTCTATTCTGCATAAGTTATTTTGTTAACTGAATCACAAGAGCACCTTAACATTTTAGGAAATGAATTTTAACACTACAGCTTTTAGAATCTCAAATTTACATAAGACCACCTCCATAAAGAGACCATTATTATATTAAGACCACATATTTATAGACCTGTTTTTGTTTATCTTTAATTAAATTATATTCCCACAAAGACAACTCTCCTATTTTTTTTATTGGGACCAATTTTCTCAATCCCTTTGGTGGTCTTAATGAGGAGATTCCACTGTATAAACATTCCTACACCTTTTTTAATGTAAGTATTCAGTGTAATGACGAGCCACTGTATACAGGGACATACCCACCTTACCCCTCCACCTACAATCTTGTAGTTTTGAGGCAGATCAACGGTGGTTGGGGTAATGCAGAGTTACATGTAGGCCTGCTTTGAGGTGCAACTGAGGTATAACTGTGAACACAGGTCAATACCTCCAGCCCCCTCCTTGGGGTCAGTGGGACCCTAGCACTGCATTATCAAGTAAATCTGTCATTTTAAAAGGTCATCCATGTCATTGATCAAAGGAAAAGACCTTTGAGTACATATACACAAGAGGACAACATACAAGTCCTGTGCTCAGCTGACAGGCAGCCAGTAAGTCTCACAACTTCAAAGTTTGAGAGAAGCCAAATAAAATTATGGTTGAAAATTGTTTAGAGATGTAATCAAAGTACCTGGACCTAGAACATGTAGAATATGGGACATGTTGAATGTACTCACATTGTTTGCCACATTGACGTTGATGGACCTGTCCAGACAGGCTGTCAGTTCCTCCACATTCCCTGCCTGTGCTGCCCGCAGAAAGTGAGTCGTATCATAGTTCTGCAACAAGATACAACACAAATGCAACTTGTATTTCACCAAATTAAACCAATATATCACTCCAGAAAGAGACTAATATGTACATGCAAATTTCTGTATCACCAGGCCCGTACCCAGGGGTGGGGGTGCGAGGGGTGCACATGCACCCCCCATAGCTGACAAGGTCCACATTTGGGACTTAGTACGTAATTATGCTGGCTACAGTCACATATATATATCCTTGACCAACCACAGTGAACGCATTATCTATCCTCAGTCAGTATGCCCCATATATAACTCTATATGCTCCCTATCTGATGTACACATATGATGATAGAAGTCCCTGTTGGCTGGTTCTTATATCAATAAACCATGGGGGTATACCTAGGTTTGCAAGCAACAACAGCAATGGGCCATATATTGGGGATGACTTGAGTCACAAGTTTTTGTCGCGTTGTCTTCTGTTTATATGCACATCTGATCAAGATGTATTAGACCCTAAATTGTTAATGGTCTAAACCTTGCTCACATTTGAAATAAAGCACAACCGAGTTTGTTTTGTTTTGTTTGAGAGTTTTTTTTATTAATTAGCTTCCTGTTGCTTTGACAAAAAGGCCTCCTGGCCTCCATTTCGAACTTGAAGTTTGAAATCTGGTTGGATGCCCAGTTGCCCATTCTTTGTATTGATACCAGTAACAAGAATGAATGCATATTTGATAGGTTTTCTTGGTTTCACGGGCACCATATTTCCTTCTCCGCCGACTCGCTCAATGGGACACTTCACTACATATGCATATATCAGATAACAGGGAGCACCTAGTTAGCATATGTATATAAACAAAGTGATTGAGTATTTAATGCCAGACGGAATAAATGATATCAAATATAAATTTAGCATTAAATGGATATGGTTTATTAAAATACATATAATTTATTCCATCCAATACATTTGAAGCTATCTTGATGCATACAATTCATGGGAACTATGTTCTCACAAGTGTGCTAATTATTCGTAGCAGCTTTAATTCATTCCGATGCGCATGCATGTCCTAATGGCTTCCGGTGATCTTCCGTTTGACGCTGTTCCCTTTCACAAGTTCAGACTTGATGCATGCAGGCCATTTTAACGTAACGGGAGCCGGTAACGGAATATAAATAAATTGAATAAATAGGGGGAAGAGATACTGGAAATGTCAACAGGGTGCTATAGGGGAATTAAGGGCGACAACATGGCGGTTGTTGGGGGCGAAACACTCGGCATACAGCAGGCATGAACATATATACCCAGAGGGCTAGATTCTTTGGGAAACTCTGTTAAGTATAGTAATGGGGCATTATGTTTATATTTTTCAAGTGTGGCCACAGTGCCACACATGTGGCCACAAACTTGGACCGGTCTTTTAAGTATGTTTGTAATTAATTGAAAATATTGTACTATGCGTGTGGCCACATTTTTACTGTGCCTGTATAATACAGTATCCCCCAAAATGCTGTATACCCAACAGACCCTTAGTTAGATTTTGATAGGGGCAACGTAGATCATTTAAAAAAGGGCACTATTCAGGCAGAATATATGTGAAAAGGGCTCTTTTTAGCTTAAAACTCACTGAAAAATGGTAGCTACGCCTTAAGCCTATAATAGGAGTGTAACAACAAATAGTAAAAATCTTATTGTACTTCCCTTTATCCATTTGGTAGAATGTAACAACTGGCTCTGTTTTTTGAGAGGTTTTAATGCAAAAATTTGTCAAAAATAGGGTACAATACCATGTTTTATTCAATTCAGCTAATAAATAGGGGCAGGGTGCTGGAAAAATTTCAAATAGGACAAAGTCAAACGGCTGCCACTGAAGAGGGGCGCGGTGGGCCACCTGTCTGAAATGGTGTAGAAAGGGGTCTGCCCAATTAAACTCAAATAAAAATCACCGGCCCACTGTGCTCAACATGTGAAGGCGCTTGAATGGACTGACAATTTATCATACAGCGTAGTCTGTTACAGTGTTACATTATATAATAATATTACTGTGCCTCTCCGCTTATGCGTCGCGGTCCTGTGACTGTGTGACACAGGTGGCCTAGGGGAAAAAAAGGGGAAAAAACTGTATATAGTGTCACTTTTTCAATAAAAAAACCTTGTACGGGTGCCATGGTGATCTTCACTCTACTGGTATTATGACTTTTCCCTGAATCTGTGTTGCAATGCTGACAGAGATGTGCCATTTACCTTTCCCTTATGTCCCGACTGGCCCATTTCTGCCTTCTGTCAAAATAATAAATTACTTCTTTATCGCTCATTCTCCTCCAGGGGAGGAAAGAAAATTTGACATCGGAGCGCCCTCTGTCGCGAAGAAGACTGCACAGTGTGAAATCCAGAACAGACATACCGCATGATGCCGTGAACAAGGAAACCATGAAACCAGAGAACCAGCGGGTCTTTTGACTTTGAGTTTGATGGTTCACAAGTGGGCATAGCCATAGGCCTATACATTTTTCACATATTTTGTCAAGATCCAAAGATCCAAAAGAAAGTACATTCCATGTTCTGTATGGTCCACTGCGATTGATAAAAAACAAACAAACAAACAAACAAACAACAACAACAACAACAACAAACAAACAACAACAACAACAACAACAACAACAACAACAACAACTGCAAAAGAAGATTTGCTTCACAGCAAATCTGTCTGGTTGCCTTCAAATTGATAACAGTTTGAAATGCTACACTTTGCCATAGTTCAACATGATCTAAATTTCGTGTATTAGCCTAAATTTTATAAATTAAAATGCTCAGCTTTGGTTCTTGGTTCAAGGGATGTGGCCATGTCCCAAACTTATATAGTGAAGTTTGAATGGAACTACTTGCTATAATAGTTTTGAAGCTATTCAACATTTTATTTTTTTGTATTTGCCTAATTTGCATGAATTATAAGCCTAGATGAACTTTGGTTTATTGTTCATTGGATGGGGCTATGCCACAAACCCATATTTTAAATTGAAGTAGGAATTGCACCTCTATAATAGTTTTGAAGCTATTAAAGATATACATTTTGCATAATCACCTAATTTGCATAAATGAAAATGCTACAACTTCGTTTCATGGTTCATCAGGTGCAGTTGTGCCACAAACCTATAAATTGAGGTTGGGATGGCATTTCTATGCACAATGGTTTTGGAAATATTCAACTTTTAAATTTTTCAATGTCCCTTATTAGCATAATTTGAAATTCTACAACTACACTGTCCATTGTAGTGGCAAGTGTCACAAAGATATTTGCACATTAAAATTTTGAGTCAATCTGCGATAGTTTGGAAGATTATGGTGCTTTTATTTTTTTTGTTGCCAGTAACATTTGCATAATTTTAAACATCATGACTATTCCAAATGAGATGCAGAATTTTAGGGGAGGAGGGGGCTAGTTGTCACAAAAATTCACAATCATTCTCATAGACATCAAAATAATAGTGGGTCCAAATATTTCGTGTCCCTACAGTACAACCCAATATGTAATGCATGTGACCTGTACTCAAAACAATAGACGTTGCCACACAACAAAAGCTCACAAGCCATTTAAGGTACACTGCTCAGCTGTGACAACTTGCCCCAGCCTGGGGAACGTTGTCACATATTGTGGGGCATGTTGTCACACCCGACTGAACACACAGATAGCAGTGTTAGCATGCTGGAAACCTGGCCTATGCTTCATGCCTGTGCTATCAAGGGTTTACAACAGAATTCGCAATGTAGTTTTGGCATGAACTTCTTTATTGAGAAAATCATGTCATCACACCAGATGACTGTCAGTCCCAACACCAATGAATTACATGATATTTAAATGTTATCTTGTTTACATATTTTATTATTATATACACTTGGTACCTCTGTTTTTAACACGTCCCATGGGCCATGCTGTCACAAGCATAATTGCAATGACCATTAAGTGACTATTCATATAGGCCGTAGGCCCTATACAGCCTCTATGTGCAGACACATTATATTTAGATGTTATCTTATTTGCACATTTTATTATTACATGCACTTGGCCCCTTTATTTTTGACACAATAATATTCCATGGGGGCATTTTGTCGCAAGCTGGGTTATGTTATCACACACTGTGACAACCTACCCCTGGGGGCCACAAGGATTTTAGCATAGTTTGTAAGGTTCACTATAGGCAAAGAGTAGATATTTGATGTAACACTTGAAAACCAACTATATAACAAAGGTTTCGGTCCACAGGTCACTTTGAATATTAGCATCAATATTGCTACATACTTTTTCTGTGGAAGGCAGCAATCGTGTTCACAGGATACAAAAAGCAGACCCATCTGTTTCTTGGATTTCACTGTTTCTGTAGAAACCTTTCTGTGTTGCACAACATCTAAAACTATGGGCACACAAAAATGAAGACATTATTCCTGGGATTCCCCCAATATATATTCCAAGAAAAGTAGGTTGTGACAACTTACCCCTGTGACAACCAGCCCCCTCCTCCCCTACTGGTTATGTCAGTCATGATGGCAAGTTTGGTGGTTTTTGAAAAAATAGTGTCTCAGAATATAAAGGCTCCGAAACATGTTGAGTAGTTACCCGCTGAAGACCCTTTAATTTATTTGGGCTAATACAGCCTATGTCAAAATTTTACTGAGGAACGTGTGCAATATGGACAATAGAACTTCTATGTATATAAGTTAGACAGGGACAGGTTAGCTTATAAAGAGTAAAGAGTTCGGACTACGGAATAGGGTAATGACTACTAGGAAGTGGTTTTGGACAAAAAGACACAAATACAATGATTATTGAGATCACTTTCACGATGCAAGAACTTGTTTACGCAGTCCTTGACTTTGGTCGGCCCACCATAGGATTAAGGGAATCCCCGTCAACGACGTAGCTCTACGCATGCTTTTGTTTGAATTAACATTTACAACCAAATTAGCTCGTATATCCAATCCCATCTTGCGTCCTACACTGCACTTGATCCAGCTAGGTCACAATCTTAGTACAGTATTTGAGCCGTACTTGAGCAAATGATAAACAGCAGTGTATAAACTTGAATTTCCTAGGATAAGAAGAGAGGAGAGGAGGGAAAAGTGACATCATCAGCCATATATATTTACATTTGGACCGCCTGATGTCACTGATGGCGCTATACAATTGGTTACCGAGGGGTATGTATTTCCAGTTTGGTTCATATTCTGGCTGATCCTTGAGGTGCAATCTGTCACTTCAAATCACGCTGTGAGACACGTACCACTAGCGTCAGCAATTAGGCTTTTTTTTTTTTTGAAGAAATAGAGTGGTGTAAAAATCACTGACTTGTGTAATACGAGCGTGACTGTGGTGTGTCTGTGTGTGCACGCCCTGATGCGTGTGTGAAGGGGTTATATATTATCTTCGTGTGATACGATTTTTTGTTTTCACGTGATTTGCAAATATGAAAGATTATTTTATGGGATTTATGATCGTGATCAAAACCACTAAGTTTGAAATGAATGTGAGGTAGGCAAAATCGTTGTGAACGAACTTTGATAAGACCTCCCTACCAATGCCAGGAAAAAAAAGGCGGGGGGGGGGGGGGTGCTCAATCTAAAGACATCTATTCTAAAGAGTCCAGTATATACATAAAGTTTCTCTAAGAATTACACTCAGAATTGAGGAAATCTAGGCACGTCCATTGTGAATGTATCTAAAGGCTTCTAGATTTTCACTTACCTTAAATAATTTTGTTTGTCTGGGCCATAGGTTTATTTTGATGAATAAAAATTTTAATGGTGAAATATTATTCCCAGATGTAACTGAGAATAATTGATGTTAGAGCTAAGCACCATAAAAAGCGAGCGCATATCGTCGTTTTTTTTTTTTTTTTTTTTTTTTTTACTCTTAGCCAGTCAAAACTATACAAAGAAATATTCAAATTCAATAATAAAATACATTGGCAGGAGGACAGAAGCATACAATGCTTATAGGTTCTCCCTTGAGAAAAATAATGATATATACATTTGTAACATTGGAAAGCTACATGCATTAATATAGGTCCACGGAAATGGACTCTGTTCATAAACAGATGACACTAATAGATATCCAAACCGGACACAACATGTACAAAACAAGACAAAGTTTTCTATAGCCGGAACATACATATAATAGAATATACAATGTGCTCAGAGGGCAAGATCACACGTCAAATTCAAAGTGAAAAATCATTTTTCAAGAACGTACACTTTGAACAGCTTCTTGGATAAAGAATAACTTTTTTGTTTTATAAGAGGTGGGATCCTGTTCCACACGTGTACAGAATGATATTTGATACAACATTCTCTGACAGTAGTGCGATATCGAGCGACAAAAAGATATTAATGTTGTCTGATAAAATGGTCATGCAAAATACTGTTGTCAATAGATAAAGTTAAACATGCTTCAGGACATTCTCCTTTTATACAGCTAGACATAAATATTACCGCTTGTAAAAGGTTAATTGACTGTAGTGATAGTTGTTGTAATGCTTAATTAACGCTTTCATTGGTGTGCCATAATGAGAAAAGATAATGAAGCGAACTATTCTCTTTTGACAATTTCAGCTTTTCAAGAATACTATCATATGTGCTACCCTATATGATGTTACATACGAAAAGTAGGGATAGGAAAATGCATAGCACAAAATAAAAAAAAACTTCCTTTGAAAGAAATTTTGTCACTTTTTCATTATACCAATGGACTCAGCTAATTTATTACTGGTGTAAACTACATGTTGTGTCCAATTCAGTCTGGCGTCAATGATCACACCCATAAATTTTGCATGATTAACATTTGTCAGTTTAAAACCTCGAAGAAATGGATTAAGAGTACTAGTTGAAGGACTTTGATGTTTAGCATGAAACAGCATATAATTTGTTGCAATGCATGATGCAATTCGGGATTCATATCACTAAATATTCTCTTCTTATTCTTGCCAGTCATAAGAAAGCCACTAGTACCATCAGCAAAAAAAAAAAAAAAAGAACAGTTTTCCAGACACATTTTCTAATCGTTCATATAAAGTATAAATAAACATGGACCTAGCACCGACCCCTAAGGGACGCCACATTTGATGTTTGCTGACTAGAACTTACATTTTCATAACTAACAAGTAGTATCTGGTAATTAAACCTTCAAACCAGTCCAAAACAACACCCTCGATTACATAATTGTCAAGGTTTTCAAATACGATTGTATGACTCAATGTGTCAAACGTTTTTGACAGATGTATGAATGCCAAAAGTACATAGCCACCATAATCCATTGCACTTGATACATGATCAATGAAAGTTAATTGAATAGTAGCTGTAGAATGATTCTCTCTAAATCTGAATCGAATCTTATAAATGACATGAGATATGTTTAAATAGGATATTACACGAGCGTAGCTTTTTCCAAATTGTTTCACAAAGTAGTTAATACAGATATGGTCGGCTATTATTAAAAAATTGGCATATCACCAGACTTGTATATTGGGGTTATACTAGCTGTTTTCATTTCCACTGGTACTTTATCACTTATTAGGGACAAGTTATATAAAAATGACCTAGGGTCAGCTTATATTTTTTGCCACTATTTTTTGCAACCATTGAACTGATTTCATCCCATCCTGAACTAGAACATTTTAAGCTATCTATTGTCTTCACTATCTCATCGGTAAACACTGGGGGTGAAAAATTAGTTTATATGGTTTCCTGTAAGCTGTGAAGATATATTTATATCAAAAGCTTCACTTCTTTAGGAAAAACTTTGTCCCACATTAATAATAGTCATTGTACTTATCAGTAACAAATAGGGGTTTTTTAAACTAATTTCTCATTAATTCATATCCAAAATTAGGAGAGTGTTTTTGGTTCTACAAAGATATCAATAAAGAAGGTTTCCTTTGGGAGTTCTGACGATGAAGAAAATGTATGTGTGTGCCACCAAATTCAAGCAACAAGCGTCAGATAAAGGGCAAAATGTAGAAGAGAGGATGACTTGTATTATTGAAGAGCTACTTTCAACTGCCAGAAAGATGGGAATTGGGAAGGACTGAAGGGCTATGCATCAGTTCTTAAGACTATGATGGAGGCACAGCCGGAAGGCACCTTCCCCTCCTTCAAACCACCTTAAGGAGAGAAGGGGCGTTGTTTCAAGTACAGAGATTCTGTGCACTTTGCTAGAGAGTACCCTTAGAGGTCTCCAAAGGCAAGTCCTGAAAACAAACAAAACGCAGAACTATTAACTAGTGCTATTAACAGTTTTATAAGATTAAAATGAGCACGTCAAGATGCATATGCTTATCCTTTTTTTTTTTCTGCCAGCTTTATTTAAGGTGTGCACCCAATTGTAGTACTTAACCTCTTTAGTAACAGACCTTTAACAGGTCATTTGTTTGGGTAATTTCGGTGTTCCCGTTCAAAATGCTAAAACTATAAATACAACCCTTTTGGAGAACACAGTTGAGAATGTTGGTCGAATGTAGAAAACTAACTGCTCCTTGACCAGGATTCCAGCTGGGGTGGCAGTGAAGGGTCTAAACTGTTATTTTAATGTTCAGAAGGGGTAAATATCCTTGAAAATACAACAAATGTGCAACAGGAAGTGACGTGAAATCTAAAGCATGCACACATGGGGTTTATATAGCTATAATAGATCACTGGCTGTTATGGTGTGAAGCTTATAGCATTAAAAGAGACAATATGTTCAGAAAATGGAAGAACAGAGACCAAAATGGTAAGAGTTTGGCACAGATTTGTGGCTGGGGGAAGGGAAAAGGGTTGCGTAGGTAAGGGGAATTAAAGATGAGCTTCCAGAGGCAATGAAAGTAATCAAGTTTGTGTGGGACTACCAGTTAGAATGATGGGAAAAAAGAAAACAATGCCAGGAAGTACGGGGTAACACAATACAGTAGAAAACAGGAATGAAGGTATGGAGGGAAAGGGTGGTAGCCCTGTTAATGGTCCCTTTGAATTACTGTTTGTCTGTAAACTGCTCCTCAGTGCGGGAGTATGACAAGGGAACTGCCCGAGCCTTAGACATGTGGGATAGGAACTGAGGGAAAGTATCTTTTTTATTTTTTGTTTTTGTTTTTCTTTTGCGGAAAACAGGATCACAGCAAACAAGCAGTGGGCCACAGAAATATCATTAGAGGAACCTCCGACACGCATGCATCTTACTGTGGTTGTCATGTTATGAAAAGCACAGGTTTGAAAGCATTGTTCTCAATAAAATTAGATTTTTAAAAAATGTAGCTAAAATGAAATGATTCAGGCGATAAAGAAAATGTTGAATGGTGGTAAAGCGGTAAAACCATAGCAATGAAATCATCATATCTATGGTGAGGCTTTAACTTGAATACCACAGGGATACACACATACCTTGATTAGTGTGTCTTCGTGTTGTCTACAAATATTTGAAGCAGCGGGGCAACATGGATATGTATTGAACAGTTTTTGGTTGGCTGGACCTCTTGCATTCCAGTTTGATTAGACACCATTTACAACGATGAGTTAATGGATTAATTATGTCTTCATGTTTGCAACTTAGGTCGAGTTTTTTAGTGATGCAAACAACGCACAAAGTGTTTGAAGTCAAATATTGGAAAAAAAAATATTATAACAGTTTGAAATCAAATTGTTAAGATCAGACCTTAGATCATCTTGGTTAACACAAAGAGTGTGAAATTACAAGGCTGATCAGTCAATATCTGGGCGTGGCCTCAATGATATGCATGCAGTCCAGACAAACGAAGCCACGAGATATGACAATATAGTACTGCATATTTCACCTAAAGAATGACGCAAGAATGGCAAAACTAAAGAGATTGTCAGTGGTTACAAGCTCCATAGCTGTCTCCGGCATTTTTCCAAGAACGGATCATATTGCTGCTCAGGAAAGAAGCAAAATAGTTGACATAGAGGTGAAATCTCTGTGCCAGGAAAATGAGTGTCATTTAATCAACAGTCATGCAGTGAAATGACAAGTTTCTCTTTGCGGAGGGGGCCATGCAGCTAGATGATGGCCTCCACCTGTGTGAATTTGGAACTGAAAAAAAAAAAAAAAAAAGATAGAAAGCTTCTGTGTTCTGCATCGTATTTTAAGATTAAAGAACAGAGACGGAGTCAGGGAGTCAGTTATTTTGAGAAAAGTCTCTACAAATGGAAAGAACAATTATGGTCAGGGATGTTTTGACCAGTTTAACTGCAACACAGGCTATGTTGGTAGCGAAACCAATAATAGAGCCAACCACAATCATACAAATACAATGGGGTAAAATCCTACTCGCTTCAACAGGGCAAAATAGGTAATCTACTTTTATTGTGGGGTCCCAGGCCACACAGAAACACATATAGAGATGGGACTTTGGTTGGACTTGAATGCTCCAAGCTCCAGTTCTCGGGCTCATGATCAGAGCTGCCTGGTTCCATGCTATAAATCAAGTAACATAACATGCATTAGTGACCCCATTAAGTAATCTATTGTAGTATAATAGTTCGTAGTAAAACAGTTTTGCTGCACACTTCCATCACTTCAGCTTCAGGGAGCAATCAAGTGCTTGGTTCAGAATCCCCAGTTCTGGATACTTACACAGCCCCAGTCCAGAAGGACCCGGGCTGTGTAAGTCCTGATGGACCAGTTCTGGATCACCAGTTCTGGATACTTACACAGCCCCCGTCCTGATGGCAGTTCCGTTGGTGCAGTGTCCTCGGTCAGCCCCAGAGTTGGAGCTGTCAGCAATCAAGCACTTACCAATGGTTCACATCCCCAATTTCGGAGCTACCCCAATAAAGCTGGCCCAAAGGTGATGTGTAGGCGGTGTGGTTGAAAAGGTCATAAGATTAAGTACTGTTAATCTGAATAGGTGGTTGGCAAAGAGGAAATTGCCGTAGAGGTCAGAGTGCCATTTATAAAACATTGCCACAACAGGCATTCTGATAAAAAGTATAAGAATAGATGAAAATGGGGCCAAGGTTGCTTCTCAATAGCATATTCAAACGTACAAAACCTGGGTGTTGCTAAGCAAAAGGAAATTCAAAATGTATTAGCAAAGCAGAAATTTACATTTTATTGTATGACGGAAACGTTTTGCCGGCTCGCTGGTTGTGCATTAAATAAACATCGCAATTGTAAATGGGTAGGTAAGGCTCAAAATGAGATGTGTAAGAAATCATTAGGTGGCCTGTGTTTTCGCATTCATTCAAATGTTGATATATGTGTTGACAATATTTTAAACTCAAAAGCAGGAATACTTCAAATGTTTATGGGTATCAGTTAAGATGCAAAGTAATCAGAAACCATTAATGGTGGGTTTGGTCTATTTTCCAAATGTAGGTATAGATAGTGACACTATCGCAAATCTCAATGCACGGCTGACCGATAGTGTAGCATTTCTAAAGTCAGATGGACACGAATACAGTATAACAAAACTCAAATCATATATGTTACAAAATAAACAGACAGGTGATGTAAAAGTGTAATACAGTATCACAGAAATCAACTCATGTATAATTAAGATTATAAGGCATAGGAGACAATTCGTATACAAGCTAAAATCAGGTTACATTGACGAAGTTTTCACCGGCACCAAGATAGCCCAAGAAAGCTAGTTTTACCCAGCGTATTTTCATTGGGGTTCTTGGTATGAATAAAAATAATATAAACATGAGAACAAAAATGGTTTTTATGTGTATTTACATTTTAAAATATGTTAAAATTAAACTGAAATAATAATGGTAGCACCATCATCCAATGTTACAGCACATTAGCATGTTTAATCAAGTTATAATACAATAATAGAAATCTTAATTGTGCTGAAAGGAATCATTTTCAATTGTTGTAGCTTTTTCTGCAGGGAATGCTGTCCTTTGCCCTTTAAAAGTTTTATGTGATCGATTGATTTTATTTCTACAGAGAGTTCATCCCTGTCATTGATTCTTATAGCAAAAAATTAATTTTTGGCTGTCCCAAGTGCATTAGGTACAAAAATGTTTTGTTTTGAACTCTCTTGTTGCATCCATACTACTCACTAATTTTCGTGAAATCTTGTTGCATGTATATTTGGGCACCTCCATTATACATTTTGAAACCATGGTTAAGTTTGAACTGAGGTACATGGTCTTCAAAGCTCAGTAAGTTAAGAGTATTCAATTATTTTAGGCCAATGTGGTTACCTTGTTCCAAGTTCCAGATAAACTGGACTACTTTGTTCTGGGATATTTGAAGTTTTTTTTTTCTGAAATACTTTGTTGAGGCCCAAAAATCATAAGAAACAAGAATAATTTAAACGACTCTGAATAAATGCTGATGAAAGGATTTTTCTAGTCTTCTGACTGAGAGATGCTGCATGCCTGTAAAGAAATTTTAAACATGAATTTGATTTTTACAGGGTTATTGACAATGTATTCTCAAGACAATTCAACATCTAATGTGGCACCAAAATATGTGACAACCTTTGCTTAGTTTATCTTTGAACTATGGCGGGAAACTGAGAATTGTTTAACCTGTTTCAATTTTCTCTAAGACCAAAAGATTTTCCTAAATGGAGTGACATCTTGTTTGCTATCCACTCTTTATATGACTAAAGTTCTCTGCTTAAGTTTTTGGCAATGGCTTGTGGGTACTTACCTGGTATTAATACTGCCCTGTCGTCTGTGTATAGTAAAAGCTTGCAATGTACACGTATGGGCATGTCATTAACGTAACATAAAAAAAAAACAAAATAAAAAACAAAACAAAAACAAAATCAAAACAAAACAAAAAAAAAAAACAAAAAACAAAAAACAAAAAAAACAAAAAACAAAAAAACAAAACAAAAAAAAAAGAACAGCGGCCCTAAAATGCCCCTCTGGGGAATCAGCACTGGACCTGTAGAGGCTCTGATTCAACTCTATTTACTTACATTTATTGCTTTCTGTTGCCTAAATCAGATTTGAACCAGTCAGTTGATTCGACATCCATTACTTATACTTTTTTGTATAAAATGGCATGATCCAGTTCTCTGCTTAAGTTTTTGGCAATGGCTTGTGGGTACTTACCTGGTATTAATACTGCCTTGTCGTCTGTGTATAGTAAAAGCTTGCAATGTTCACGTATGGGCATGTCATTGACGTAACATAAAAAAAAAACAAAAACAAAACAAACAAACAAACAAACAAAAAACAAAAACCAAAAAAAAAAAAACAAAAAAAAAAAACAAAAACAAAAAAACAACAAAAAAAAAAAAAAAAACAACCCCCCCCCCAAAAAAAACAGAGGCCCTAAAATGCCCCTCTGGGGAATTGGCACTGGACCTGTAGAGGCCCTGGTTCAACTCTATTTACTTACATTTATTGCTTTCTGTTAACTAAATCAGATTTGAACCAGTCAATTGATTCGACATCCATTACTTATACTTTTTTGTATAAAATGGCATGATCCACAGTGTCAAACGGCTTTTGTTAGTCCAAAAAGGACCAAACCAACACAGTTTCCTTTTGAGTTTTCTTTACGTATAAAGTCTGTAAGGTGTATCGGGCATGTGTTCGCTGAATAAAAGCTCCTGAAAGCGGAGTGGGAATCATACAATATTTTATTTCTTACAAAGTGTAACTCAAGTTGGGTGAATACAGCCCTCTCCAAAATTTTGGAGATAATAGTAAGTATACTTAAAGGTCTATAATTCGCGACTTCCTGATTATTTATTTTCTTATTAAGGGGCAAGACTCTGGCAGTATGGCACCATTAGGTATTTCGTTGGTGGAAAGTGATAGGTTGAATATAAGGGTGACAGGGGTTTTGAAATAGTCTGTCCCCTCTTTTAGGAATTTTGGTGGGATATTATCTAGTCCAACGGTCTTGCAAGGGTTGAGACTACCATATTCCTTTAGTACAGTGGACTCAAATTACTTTCTGAAAGTTATATTTTCATTGGGAAGTGTCCTGATAATATTTGAAAACCGTGGAGAGTGTGACAGATTTCTGGATTGCTAAGGCAGAAGGTTTGAGACTACTTTCTCTGCTAGTGTGGCGAAGAATTAATTGAAATGGAAACATATCTTATCAGAGTCAAAACACAATTGCTGTTACGAACCACCCACTGTTACTGCAAACGCCTTCACAAAAGTGCTAATATTAATATTGTATCTTACATCTACTGGCTGTGATTATTTAATGGTTGTAGGAGATATAAAATGAGTTTATCTTGAAAGAAAACCAAAGCAAACCATATGTCAGAAGTTTGTGACATTTTTTATATGCACAACGTTATAAAAGAACCAACCTGCTCTAAGGCAGAAACAGGTGCTCTCATTGGTATTTTTCTTACCTATAAACCACTTAGTTTCAAAACCTCAGGTTGTATAGACAATAGCCTGAGTGACCATCACAGATGTGTGTCAATTCTCATGAGGGTGTTTAATCCCAGACGCTCAGCATGGACAATGACCCACAGATCTTACAAGAACATCAATACTGAGTCATTTCTTCAAGATTTTACTTCGTGCCTTCCCAAGTGTGCAAAATACTTTGTGATGTTGATGACTCAATTGGTGTTTTAAAGGAACATGCACGTCTCCAAAGGAAACATATAGGACCAAAATAGCCGCCTTTCATGAAAAGCAATCTATGGAAAGCCTCCCTGAAGAAAGCGACTTTATGGACAACATATATGTATAAAGACAGAAGACCTAATAGAAATTGACAAAACTATGCTAAAAAAAGAAATCTAGTCACAAAAATCAGAAGAAAATCCATAAATCAGTACTTCCAAGAAAGTTACAATAAAGCTTTATCTACAGACCCTGAGAAATTCTGGACAACTATTAAGCCATTTGTCTCCAACAAGGGTCATCAGGCATCAAACATTCATCTTTATGAAGACGAATGTCTTGTTACGGACAAAGCAATTGTAGCGAACAATATGAACCAAAATCACGTAAATATAACAGAAAAATGGTCCCACAACAGAAAATACTCCATCTCTAATAGAAGAAGAATTTATGCATTAATCAATATCAATCTATATGCACCACTCAAGTATTGCAAAGACACACACCATCTGTCAAATTGACAATGATATCCATTTCTGCAGAGTATCCCTCGAAACTGTGAATGACATCATCAAAAACATTGATTCAACCAAAGGGACTGGCTACGATAATTTCCCGCCTAGAGTTTTCAAACTTAGCTCCACTGTAATATCACCTCCTATTACAAATCGTACTGACAAAATGATTGCCAAATCCAGATTTCCTTCAGCAGCAAAAGCTGCTGAAGTAACTCCCATCTAAAAAAAGAAAGACTTCTTAAACAAGAAAGAATTACAGACCAGTCAGCATCCTTACAACCTTATCAAAGATATTGGAAACCAATGTCAACAAACAGTTATCTTCCCTCTGCTACAATGCACTTTATTCAGATATATCTGCATATGGACTAGGCTACAACTGTCAGTCAGCACAACAGACCTTGGTTGGGCAGTGCAAGACAGCCTTGGACAAAAAACAATTAGCATCATTATTGCTTATGGATTTATCGAAAGCTTTTAATTGCCTACCTCAAGAATTGATTACAGCCAAACTACATGCATATGGGATGTCAATTGACAGCCTTCCTTTGATCGCAAGTTACATCAGAAATAGGTCTCAAAGGGTCAAAAATTGAAAGTGCCGGGAGTGAATGGCTAAATCCGAAAAAGGTGTACCTCAGGGATCTGTCCTGGGCCCTATTTTGTTCAGTATTTTTATAAACGACTTCCTTTATTTTATGCGAAAATACAACATCACAAATTCTACAAAAGACAACACTTTGAGCGCAATCGAAAGAACTTTGGACATGGATCTTGAGGCTTTAAAAGTTAATGCATCTACAGTAATGGAGTAATTCTCAGCAAATTTCGTGCAAGCAAACCCTTATAAGTTTCACTCGATGAAAATATTTTGACTGTGACTATGATCAAGGTATTGACCTTGATGGAATTAATCTCATTTCAGAGTCATCTGTTAAGCTTTTGGGTGTCCACCTGGACTCTCAGTTGACTTCAGCAAATACATCAGTGAAATAAAAAAAAAAAAAAAAAAACAGCTTAACATGCTCAAGTGCATGTCCAAAGTCTTCAGCAATAAAGTCAAAATGTTACTTTTCGGGTGTTTAAGTAATTTTCAGTACTGCTCCTTCGTCTGGTTAAACTGTTGTACGAGTGACTCCCATAAATTGGAAAAACTTCAAGAACGTGCCCTTCCATATGGGTACAATGACTACAAGTCGGCCTACTTCACCCTCCTTAAAACAGCAAATCTTCCAACCCTGGTAACAAGTCGCATCAGATCCCTTGCTTTTGAAGTTTTCAAAGCTATAAATGGAATATTTCCCCAGTATATGCATGATTTGTTTTCTCTTAACCAAAACAAATACAATCTTCGAGACGGCAGCCGACTTATAGTCCTAGCCTGCAATACCACTGAATATTGGCTGCGCTCCATTTCATATCAGGGGGCCAAATTATGGAACAGTCTCCCCCATGATATCAAAGAGATCACTGACCTTAAATTATTCAAAAAAGCAACACAAACATGGAATGAACCAAAGTGCAATTATTCATTACAGCCAAAACGCATTGTAAGAATATACTGTTACAGTATTAACTTCACAAATATTCAGCAGAGCATAATTGTCATTTTACATGAATGTAGGCATTGTGCTTTTAAGTATCATATATCTCTATATACATACATACATACATACATACATACATACACACACACACACACACACACACACATACATATATATGTATATATATATATGTATATATATATGTGTATATATATATTTGCTATATCCTTTCATTGTTTCATTTTATTTAAAGGCTGTCTATTCATGTCGGGGACAAAAGCTAACTACAGCTCATGTTTTGTATTGTAAAACCGACCTGAGATAAATATTATCTGTCTATCTATCTATCTATCTATCTATCTATCTATCTATCTATCTATCTATCTATCTATCTATCTATCTATCTATCTATCTATCTATCTATCGTTCGTTCGTTCGTTCGTTCGTTCGTTCGTTTTTGTTTCCGAGGGTCCTGTGATACCAAGAGTACCATTACTGTCAAAAAGGAGGTGCGGTACAAATATTTGAGTCATTCAGACTGTTCCAGCTGTCGTTCAGCTCCTCTTATCCAGGTCACAGGCGAAAATAAACATTTGCGCATGGTTCACACCCGTTGCATAAAATGCCTCTTTGGTTACTCTTCACTGGCCTTTGCCATGATATACACGGTAATCGGTAAACTGGCCTGGGTTAAGTTGAACGTCTCTACCCGGCTAGGCAAAGTTTCGAGAGTTAAAGTTTTGTTTTTTGTTTTTTGTTTTTTTTAAACATGGAAAAGATATTGCGATATAATTATGCTGATATACAGGCTCAAGTGGGCAAAGAGAACTTTGATAGCTTAAATGCATTACATAAGGAAGTGCTTGGGGGCAATCAGAAGCATTCCCCGCAATATGAAGACCGGAGGCCATTCAACAAAATTGTGAAACATAAAATTGTGACAGACATATATTTTGGGGATTTAGATGTTCACAGGCAAAGTTATGACAGAGTCATGTCCTGCAGGCGTGAAAGTGACCGAAACACATACAGAACACAACGTCGGTCCGGCCAAACGCAATAATTGGAGGGTCAACACGACCAGAACTGTGGGTATTAATGGGTGTAATGCCAGTGAAATCTGTGATTGTCTTGTTTTGAAATGTGAATCGTTCAATTGCAAAGGACTTCAGCAATCCGAGACCAACAGAGGCTGAAATAATTCCCAGTGTTACACAGTCCAATGGTCATAGGATGTTTCCAATTTGTTTGACATGCCGCTCCATTCTATAAATTGGATGGTGTAATACCTATTGAGCATTTGGTCTTTTAATATAATTGGTGTAGTTAGTTGCCTGGTATGTTAAGGTGGAACAGTGTATATTGCAGCTCAGTCTCCATTATTAGAGGTACCTGCCAAGGCCGTTCTCTAACCCTTCTTAAATGTTTTTTTTTTTTTTCGGACGGCCTCTTGAAGGATGTAAGTAATTTGGCCTGTATGTTGAACAAGAGTGAGTGAACGCCTTTTGTATATGCAGATAGTGTGACTTTGATAAGTTCTACTATTACTGATATTCAAGCTCTGGTTAATTTATGTACTCCCTATGCGACAAAGTGTCGGTTTTCATTTGGTGTTAAAAAGTCCAAATATTTCTTAGGAGGTAATGTGTCTTTTTAGAGTACCCTGACATAGAAATTATATGGTAACGACATAAAAACAGAGCCAAGTGTAGACATTCTTGGCACAATTTTTAATCGTTCTGGTTCAACAGGTGATCATGTAGCTCAAATGATCCAAACGGCTGACGAGTTTACTATGGTTACGGCTTGTGCTTTGCAGGTTTTAAAACGGAAACTAATTTACCTTGTTTTAACCTATGGTACGGACTTTTTAAATCTAAGCAAAACTGATTAAAAATAAGAAATGTGTTCAAGGAAACCTGATCACATAGTTCTTAGGTTTAGGCATAAGGTCACGCAATAGCAATCTTTTAAGTGCACCTATGATGCCCTCTATGGACGACGTGGTGAATCACAAAACCATAACGTTATACCACAGAGCTTTCCGGGTGTCCGTGCTACGTAAAGTTTTAATATCTTTATTGGAAAAGTATATTGCTGCAGGTAATCATTACAAAGGAACTCTGATCTCGCAACTAACACAGTAAGGGGTCTCTCTTTTTTGTGAATCTTGCTGGCAGAACTCCGACATATGTAGTCCTGACTCAAACGCTCATAGTTAATTCGCTCCAGCAACGTATATTTTTCGACAGTTATTTTAAGCACAAGTTGGCCGACGATGTGCTCACTTCTCGGCCATGTAAGTCCAATTTTTCTGCAGCTGGTTCCTGATATCTGGGGGTACACAGGATCCCCAGTGCTCTTGGTTCCCAGGCCCAAGCCTGGTGGCCACAATCTTGATTTTAGTGGCGGTGGTATCATTCGTAGAACTTGAAGCCCGGGGTTTCTCGGGATTGGCGGTGTGCTCCGCTCGCAGGCCCGAGCCTGCTGGATAAATTAAAATGCAGTGGCGATAGTTCCATTCATTCATGTATACCACCCGGCAAGAATGTGTATTTGTATTTTGAGTTCACCGTTCATTTAATTTTAGTGCCTTGTTTTTAATCACTATAACCTACAATCGGGTTTGTCGTGATATATATAACATATCATCATCATCATCATCATCATCATCATCATCATCATCATCATCATCATCATCATTAATTCACAAACATTACCCAGAGTTAAGGGGAACATCAAACAATCAACTGACTGGGCATTGTTTCCAGGCAAACTAACCGTTGGTCTAGGCTATTGGAATTGTAACACTTGCAATACAGTCAATGAGGCTTGGTCTAGCCCGCGTGGTGTGTTAATGGTGGCCAGAGACCGCATTGTTTGTAAAAAATGCACAGTTAAAAATAAATACCCTGGGGCGTAGATATTCACAATTTAATTCAAAGCTGAAAACAAGCTACTCGATTTTATCGTTATTGGGCTAAAGACCGCAATGACTGCACATGCTCTCCGGAATTTCTGCAAGACCTTTGGGACGATTACATGTCCAAAGCATATAAGATTAAAGAAAGGATTAGAGCTAACTCTGTGAGAAATAAGACTCAGGTTGCTATTCAAATTTTAAGGAAAAGAACTAAATGCACAAAAGCGTATTGGCGAATGCTAGGGCGCCCCAATAAGAACAATGACTTTCCATTAAGAATTATAGCTCCCAAAGCTTGTACACGTACCATAATACACACGAAAGAAATGAGTGAAACTCTTGCAGATTATTGGAAAAATGAGAACATATAAGGGGAAATGCATGGTGCAAATATAGGACGCGCCGAAGACTAGAGGACCAAGTATTTATTTTAAAGGGTATTTGTAATTTACGGAAAAAAGAAAAATTCAAAAACTTGGATTTTATTTTGGGACATATCTAAGGCCGTCTATACCGCAAATAGGGAAACACTCTTCTATGGGAAAAGGAAAATCAAGAAAAAGCACGGCGTCTGATTTAGGGTTTTAATGACAAGGTTGAAAACAAGGTTATATTCGGTGCTTTTGGGAACTCGTGGTTCGAGACGCTGAATGGAGTAAATCAATAGCTGTTCCTCTCCCCACTTTGTTCTTATTTGAATTGCTCGATTTCATTGATTTGTTGTAAGAAGGAAATGTTGGTATACACTTTAGAAATAACCGTATTTCTTGCCTTTTATATGCCGAAGACATAGCATTACTGGCCGAGAATGAAGACCAACTGGTTTGTATGCTAAATGTGTCTTGCGATTTTGCTACAAAATGGACCATGACTTTTAACTGCTGTAAATCTAAAGCCATCTTTATGGGAAAAAGAATATATTTAAACATAAAAATGGATCCTGGGAGATCCAAGAAAAATAATTATTTATTCGAAGGGAAAAACGTTTAATGGGGTGTTTCAACAGTATACCTTCACCCCAGCAAAATGTATACTGTGTAAGTTTCGATATCAATGTATGGATGAGAATCATCTTGCCGTCCACTTCTCATGGTGCCGAAATTTGGTTGTGAAATTATCTGAGGCGCCTCTAAAATCATTACAGTATGCAATGGCTAAAGCCATTTCGTAGGTCCATCCTTTACCTTCAACTGCCCCTTCTCTAGGTGAGCTGGGCTGGTTGCCTTTCAATGTTTATTTTGAACACATTACAGTAAAGTACTTCCACCGGATGAAATTTGATTTGCCGAACGCAAGGCTGTGTAAACCAATCTTTGATGATTTGCTTGAGCCTAATAGTGGAAACCTTCCGGATGCATGGCCGTGTGTGGATGAAATGCGAAAAAATGTTTAAGAGTGTATGTATGGACAATGTTTTTAGCGTGGTCGAGAAATCCAAATTTGTTACATCGTTTTGTAAAATAACCCGTCGAAGCGTATAAGCTACCTTTTTTTCAGAAAATTGATGGGAGAAGGTCGCCGAAGTGGTGTTAAATGTTTAAACGGTGTTCCTTCGGTGAGAGCTATTTGTTTTGGGTAGATAGTTTTGCTGCCACAATTTAAATTTCGGACCAGAACTGGGTGATTGGGTCTAGGTTAAATATTTGAAAAGATGGAATAGCTCTAATGGAAATGTGTTTTGCGCAACAGTGCCAACTTACGCCACTTTTTATTTTTTTATTTCAGCACTCAATCAGATACAATCCGAAATGTATGCAAATTTGGAAAGAAAATGTAAGAAGTTGTACTTTGATCATCCTTGGCAAATTTTTTCGGCCTCTTCCCTGAAAGATAAAATATGTTGGGTCATTGGTGAGCATGCTAACGACTTGGCCCGGAAATTGCGACGTTTGTGACTTAATCTCTAAACATTTTTTAGTTGAAGCATGGTACTATGGGAGGCAGTCAACCACTGACCCCCAATCCGTCCCAACTGTATAGCCTTTAATCTTTATATATTGTAAAAAGTGTTTTTTAGTTGAATGACCCCGTAAGCAATCACGCGCCACGCTGCATGTGTTTGTGCATATATGCCTTTTTATTCTTTTCATTGCATATTCATGTGCAAACTCTGTACATATTCAGTTCTATGTGTGTGACGCACCACGTGTTCTGCCATACTCGTTGTGAAGGGGTAGATTCTTAAATAAATAAATAAATAAATAAATAAATAAATAAATAAATAAATAAATAAATAAATGAATGAATAAATAAATAAATAAATTTAATAAATAAACAAACAAACAAACAAACAAATAAATAAATTAATAAATAAAGTCAGTTTCTCTTTTTCAACGCAACAAGTCGCAAGTTGATGAAGGGAGAGACTATACCGATAGTTATGATCAAGAAATTAAGTATTGCTATCCTATCCGCTGTTCCACCCCAGGTAAAAAAAGTGAAAAGCAGCAAAGTGAAAACACTTGGATATGACATCCTACATGGGTAGGACCCTACACAGAATGAAGAAATTTTGTTTGCCAGCCTAGTGTGGGAGACTTCTTTGGGAGCGATTGGGTTACTTCACTGGGTAATTAGAGATCACATTTTCACAAGTCGGGTTTCAATGGGTAGAAAAACAAAATTGTCTTAATTTACTTTTGATGTCATATTTGCTGCTCATCCATGCTGTGAAAACTTTTAAGAGTTTGCAGCATAAACAGACACACCAAGAACTCTCAATTTTTAGAAAATAATCGTGCCCGGCTGCTCCAAACTAGTTTTATGACTGTCCGTGTTCAAAAGCCTACCTTGTCCTCATGAGGCAAATTAATCTGTACGGCAACAAGCTCAACATTCCAGTGATACTACTCGAGTTTTCAATGCTCGACTTTATATATATATATATATATATATATATATATATATATATATATATATATATATATATATATATATATATATAATACTAAACTAAGCATTAAAGTCTTAACTAAAAGAAGACATCGGCGATTTTGTTATTTTGATCCATATGACAGTTAATGATTCACAAAAATGAACAATCCGTTGTTTTGTATAAACATAAAAAATGGGCCGATGAGCATCTTTGAACTTCTCTTCTCTGACGAGAGCATATACACATTTAGAAAGATCCAGATTTTTACCAATTCTTCGGAAACATAAAAGAATCACACACAGTTTCAACATATTACATTTATGGTGATTTTATCATCAAAACTGAGCAAAGGAAACAGAAAAGAACGCGATGGGCGATAACAGTGGTTTTTTACCTACCGATGTTTCAAAAGCTTCACCAGAGCTTCACCAGAGCTTCAGATTTTCCCCTTACTCATACCGTTATCTATTTTGTATGTTCATTGAGCACACTTTTAATGAATCATGTGTAATAAATAATCCTGAATCTCCAACAGTGCAGATTTACCCACTCACATTCACAGTTTGATGCACATGGCATTTTCAGTTACTCTCAAAGTGACACTAGATGGTACACTAATCAGTTAGCCATCACAAGCACCACATGCATTCATGCTATATTAGGCAAATTCACTAATTAATAAAACAGGCCTAGAATAAGATGGAAAAATAACTTTACTTGAGGAGTTTGATAGCTTGAGCAGAAGGGTATGAAGAAAGGTGAATGAGATATTTTAATGAAAGACAGGTGATAAATTTTCTTTGATAATTCTGTGAACAAAAACAGCTCAAGACCAGTGACTGCAGCCACAAAGATTGCACATTTATGGATAGGGAATGAACCCTGCCAAAAACGTTCCCTGTGGATCTGTATATGCTAGTATATCATTGTGATAATTGATTTTTTTAGGATATGCTATTACCTTGACGATACACATTATATGTGTGCACAGAAGAGGCAAATAAATTGAGGTATACTTTGTGATATGTTGCTACATTATGTTATATCAATATAAACGTGGCATGGACATGGGCATGGCAAAATATCAGTCACAATTTTCAAGGATTTTGGATTGAGGGAGGGGGGTAGTCCCAGTTTTTTTTGGTTTTTGTTTGCGGGGGGGGGTGTTTGTTTTCATTTTACTTTGGACTTTTTCATACATGATCGCTAAACGCCTTTGAAAAATACGACACATGCGTGTACTTATGACACTGCAGCGCAGATACCTACCCTTAAGTTATTAATTAACTTAAATTAAATATATATTAAAGATTAAGAAAATGCCATCAAGTAATCAAATTTTATGCCAAACCTCATGAAATCCAACTCCAAAGAGAATTGAATTATCAGTTTACAGAAGTCGAAATGTACAAACACATATTTAGAACCCCCCCCCCCCCCCCAAAAAAAAAATTGTATCAGCATCAGTTGAACAAAATTAGGTTTAGGGGTGTCAATAAGTGTTCACATAAGATGTCGACGTAATTGGCCTAGCAATTGATAAGTTCAGCCCAGTATAATGCCCACACTGACCCACTGTTTAAAACTTTAAAGATTTTAAACGTCTCTGATTTGTTCAAACTTAGATCTCTCAAATTCTTCTTTCGGTACTCTAAAAATGAATTACCTCGTTATTTTGATAATATGTTAATTTTAATACCCAGTACGCATAACTACCCCACTCGATATCGTGCGTTCCACGCTACAGTATTCCACTTCATGCATCCAGAGAAAAGTCCATTCGACACTCTATCCCCACATAGATTCAAAACTCTCCTGTAACTGTGACTTGTAAGCAAAATCCACACTCGTTCTTACTCTGGTTTCTCATAATATGTCAAAAATGTCTATATTAGTCAATATTCCGAAACATGCTCCATTTTTAATTGTTTTGTATGAGGTAATCATCAATAATTTGATTTTTTTTAAAGAAATTGTATCATACAATATCGAAGTTAATATGTACATAAGTATATATACATATATATGTGGTTGTAAAACATGTTTTTTATGATACTAAAGGGTGTGAACCAGCAAAGCAATCTTTTTTACTTGGCCCATGCGAGAGTAGATGTCTTTCATCCTTATGCTGGGTCATCCTGGCAATTATGTCCTATGGTAGTAGCAACAATGTTTGCTCTTTATCTCATATCAATTTCTTGAATGAACCATTTTTTCTTTTTTTTTTTTCTTTTGCTATTACTAACAAAATTGTTATATGTATCCAGTTATGTCAAAGGAATGAAAGGTGAATCTGAAATTCACAAGGTAGGCCTCCCGTGATTTTACAAAAGAAAATGAGAAAACCAAAAACTAGAATGCAAGCTTTTGAGTGCCCGTAACGGATACCCACCAACGAAATATCGGCTCGAAGCGTACGAAAACTCCCAGCAGTTATTTGTTAACGTAATGAATGTGAATTGTAGACAGGAGGCAACGGACGTTTATCATGTCGTGCCCAAATGCAGTTTTGGTGTATCAACGTCTCAATATGAGTCACACAATAATCATGACAGAGACACAAAACAGGGCAAAAATGTTTTAATATGTAAGCTTACATTCAGTTTCATGGAGAGAATACCCAAACCATTTTTTTAGAAATACACCATACGATTGCACTAACCTGGTCTGAACATTATCGCAGGTGCATATTAGCATTTTTGTGTTTGCTTTTTGAACATATATATGCATAAACCAATACAGAGTTTTAATGAACACTAGGTAACTATGTTTATGGTTTGCTTTTTACGTTACTAAGTTTACAGAATTAATATTTATGAAGGGTATTTTTTCTGTCTTAAAACAGTGATACTAAATATTGCCTCTTTGTCCCTTGTTAGTTACAAAAACAGATAACACAAGTAACTGTTTAAATCCTTTTGCAGGAATTTAGAAACAAAGCAAAACCAATGTGATTCATACATACTTTTTTCACTCGAGAAACTGACCAAAGTTTGTTATGAACTCCACACATACAAAATTGCAAACAAACTTCCTAGGGTCAATGGTACCATTAAAAGAATGGGTCTACTACATCTTCGAAAATTCTTGTTGCTTTTTAAGTTTTCTCTTTTTATGCCTCATCAAAAAAACTAGTTCTCTCGTAGTCTGTGGTCATGACCATCAACAAATATCTAAGTAGCAGAACAAGCAATATGGTCAAAAGTCAATGGACATTTTATCGAAGAGCCATTTTTAAAATACTTACAAATTAAATATGCAAGACGTTCAAGCATCGGAAGGTAACCCTTTCTTACAGATAGTTATGGATTCCTCTTCATCTATACGTGGTTTTACTGCATCTTCCCTCTTATCAACATAACACCAGATTTCAAAGACTCTGTTGTACTTTTCCTATAGAATTTCCACTAAGAACACATCTCATTATTACATTTCTAAATCAATTAACAAAATACATGCAAACGCATTTGAGAAGATACATGACCATTCACGCCACGGATACTCAAGAACAAATATAACCTCATTTGATGAAACAAACACAAATGCACAATAAAATTGTTACACAGGTAATCAATATTTTTCTTCTCTAATGCATATTCCTATCATTACCTTGTAAATGTACAGTTTAATCCACAAATTAGTTTTGTATTTATATTTCCTAGCATTGACCATAAGTATATACCGTCGTGTGACCATTGCTATTCAGCACTTCAGACCACAAGGATAAATCAACATGTACATTGTCAGATATGGCACCCTCTGGGTATCGCCAGCGACAGCTCATCAAAATACCTGGAGTTAGCCTGACGTTACGTTGTAGTGTCTTATATGCGATATCTACCAGTTCTGTCAAACCTAGATACACATACACGTTTTCATCAATTGTTTAATCGTCGTGGGATATATTTAATTTTTTTTTATTTTAGTGTTGAGTCTTTGGATATTTTAGATATATCAACTACCAGTGTGTGTATTTCTGTATTCAATGTATACAGTTTCAAATGCCGAGACCATTGCATGTTCTCTGGGCTATTCAAATGATGGGGATGGACACGTGTTTGTGTTTCGTAAGGACATTGCAGAAATAGGGGTACCGTGGGGCAGTTTGGTCATGGTGTAGGTTCATGTTGTTATCCCATGTTACAGGTAGGTCACTGCGATAGATACATGCTATAAACCATATTACATGTAAGCCATTGTCATATATAGATGCTTTTATCTCATGTTACTTATAGGTCACTGTCCTGCATACCAGCTACATTCCATGTAATAAATAAGCAATCGACGGGTAGACATTCCATTACAAGAAAATCATTACCATAAATGCATTTGCATGTTCCAAGTTATAGGTATGCCATTGCGATGGATGCGTATCATTACTCCATATTACACATATGCCATTTTTACAGATACGTTTTATTGTTCCATGTCACAGGTAGTTCGTTACCGTTGTTACATGCTATTTGACTGTGTTGCATGTACGTGGTGGGTATGGGAATGTGATATTATTCCATGTTTTATGTATTCCATTGCCGTGGAATTTATCATATCGTAGGTATGCCATTGTCACAGATACATGCGATTATTTTAATTTTTAGACATGTCATTGTCAAGGAGTACATGCTGTTAGTCAATGTTACAGGTATGGTATTGGCATGGGTATATGTCACTATTACCTGTTACAGAACTGTCATTGACATAATACGTGCTGCTATTCGATGTTACGGGTATATATCTGGTATGAAAAAAATGCTACTCTTCCATATCATAGGTATGCCATTGCAACTAGAAATGTGTTATCATTCCATGTTCCTGGTACATCATTGCCGTGGATACATGCTATTTTCTCATATTATAAATGTTTTTCCATGGACACCCGTTATGTTTCATCCTTCAATTATGACATTGAAAAAATACATATCTATTATCTCATTTTGCAATAACTCCATTCCAACAGACAAATTTTATTTTTCCACATTACAGTTAAGTCGTTGACTGGATACCTGCTGTTATTCCATGTTAGAGGTAGTTCATTGCAATGGATATATGCTATTACCAAGGTTAGCACCAGATCATTGCCATGAATACATGCAATTATTCCTTGTTACAGACAATTCACTTTCATGGATATATACTATTATTCTGTGCTACAGGTAGGTCATTCCTTTAAATATACGTTATGATTGGTTTCAGCATATGGTTCAAAATGACAAGGATACTGGTGATGCCATATTGAACCATCACACATGCTATCATAACATGTTATATACTGTTTTGTAAAGCTGCATACCTTCCGAACTTAATAGTAAAATATCGAAAGAACTTTTGTTTATTAAGGGCTAAAACCATATTAGTCTGACAATTTGTACAGACATGGGTTAATAATACATACATGGGTTGTAGCGTTTAATCATCATTGTGTTTATACAAAGTGCAAGTGGTTTGGTTTGTGTAAGTGTCATGTTATCAATAACCAGTTGGCCTCTTCAAATTAGGAGCATATTTGATATATCAGAATCATATCTTATTTAAATCATGGATGTTCGAAAAGATGCACATTTTCCAACATCTTGGCGTTTCTGGCTGCATTGGTTTCGTGAATGTACTCAAATATTTCATCATCATCTTCATCATCATCGCTGTTTTGTAAAGGCTTGAAGGGCAATGTTAACCTGGCCTCGGCTCCATTCTGGTAGATTACATCTGGCTCATTGCAGTGATGCCCATATGTCTGATTTGCTCCTAGTAAACATCTCTGTGATCCGTTTGCCACATGTGGTGATGGGTTTCGGCATCTCTGACGTTCTCCTGAATGTGCAGACATTGGTGGCTTCAAACTGACCCGTTGTTGCTGAAGTGTTTTTTTTCCTTGAAGCATTTGGAAAATGAATTGTAAACTAAAAAAACATCTGAAAAAATCTATCAAACTGGCTTATCATTGAAGCAAAGCTTTCATGAAAATTCAGTTTTTCATGTCCATAAAAAACGCCGAGACAATACCAAAATTCTTTTTGAGATGTGTCACAAAATAGAATCTTTTAAAATACCTTCAATTTTCAAAAGCATCGACACCCACGCTTGGCTGAATATTTACTGCTTGGACGTCAGAGTCGAAATATAAAGTTTGCCGAACAGCACTATGCTGCGTAAGTGCATATAGATATCATTGGTTTTCATTAGGCAGTTAATTTAGTCTTTCTTTCCAACCAGGGTACAAGCATGTTTTAGATATCCACAAGCAATGTCATAGCGGGGTGTATATTTGGGCTTGCCTTCACGTCTCTTTCAAACAAGATGCTGACGACACACCATGCCTTGGCTTTCAAAGACAGAAAGAAGAAGAATTATGCAGGTAGACTGGAAGCCAGGAAAAGCACTGCAGCATTGCAAATGGACTCTTTCTTTCATAGAGCAATAACACCAGACGAAGGTTTCTAACTAACATAGGCTGCTGGTGATGTTGCTTTTTTTAGAAATGTCAAAATGTACCACTGGGAAACGGTACAGAGTTGTTCGAACTATGACAGTAACTTCCAGAACAAGACCAGGCTTGGACCGGAGGAACGAGCTTTATTGCATAATTCCACACCAGAGCCGTTTATCATGTCCAAACTGGAAGGACACCCAATGAGACACGCCCTAAGTGCATATGCATGGTAACAAAACTCATAGCCGAGTTCACAGGAAAGATAGACTACGATGGACCAGAGCACGTATACCTTTTACTCTGACACTGAAACCAACATGACCAACGGCGAAACTCGGGATTATTTCAATGGCCGTTCCGCAACTTAAGTGATAGATGCAATCAAATTGATCACAAATCCTGAATTCACTGTTTAAACTTAAAAGCCATGCAATAATGCTAATCAAAGTTTCTGCGGAGTCACAATTTTTACCTTGTCATATGTTAACTTTTAGTGTATTCGAGCATGATATATGATATGCTCTAAGCTTTTGGATTTTCATTCTCTAGAATGTTAAGTTGTGGGAGTCAAAAAGAATATTGGTGGTATATCTAAAGCTCACAAAATACCGGGCCCAGTAAAGGTAGAGAGTTAGTGTGGTTGCTTAGTGTACATAAAATATACTGATTCTGAGTGGACATATTAAAAACCACAAACTTTTCGAAACAGCAAGAAAAAAAATCCACCAAAAAGGACACAAGAATATGTATTTGTATTTGTATATTAGCAATGTGACAACACATAAATCTTTGATAAACATCAAGCTCAGTTATCCTTCTTTATACCTTTATTGATATAATCAGGGAATAAATTTAACTCACGCTGGACATATTGTCGCCTTAGAGCGACTGCCGTCTCGGCGACAGCACCCAGAGTTAGCCCAACCACCAGCAAACAGACAACCAACTTAATGTCTATTGATGTCGAAGCTTTAGTTGAAACAGTTTCTGATAATATAAAAGCAAAATTGTGCGCAAAAAGTGAGTTCATATATTGTTTTGCAACTGAAAACTGTGAAATAGCTTGTATGATTGATTGGCAAAGCCTACCACTGCGAAAACTCATTTCACATTAGTTTTTAACCTGCGTTTGCTCGATTTAAATAGTTGCATTTGAGTCTTTCTCTAACGTTAAAAACAGCGAACCGAAACGCACATTGAAATGATCGTCACATGACCACTAAATCAGGACAGTTGCTCATAGAGCAGTCAAGCTGCAAACATAAGTGGTATGTTGAAATGTGATCATTTCTTCATGAATTGCAGTAGCTTTATTTCATACTTCACCCATGAGGGAGTTGTTGTAATTTTCTCAAGGCATGTATGTATGTATGGATGTGTATGCCTGTCCATCTCTGTATTATATATATATATATATATATATATATATATATATATATATATATATATATATATATATATATGCATGCATGCAGTATAAATATTTTGTTTGTTTTTTTAAAAATTCTATATTAAAGTTCACTATATTTATCGGAGAGGACTACTCAATTATTATAAGTGTTTCTACTTTGCATAAACTAAGTTTACTAATGGCACATGGTGAATATTCATTGTATTGTTAATCAAATAGTAAGCAAGGAGCCCATGTCAGATATCAAGGTCCTTGTATTCCAGGGTCTGAAACATGTTCCGCTTGTTAGACTCTGAAAGACCCGTTGTTACCTTCAAGGATGCTATGGCATTATAAAACATATTTTAAACCTGTTTTTCTTAAAAAAAAAAAAAAAAAGAATTACCACGGTTTGCAATGTTTCCTTATTTGTATCTTCGAAGTGGGTAATATCTACAGCAGGTAAGGGAAGTATTTCGCACGGCCACGAAGCTAAGGGTCATCGGGTATTGATAATATGTAAATGTTGCAGGTTACTGGTTTTCAGATAAACATGAACACGATTTCCTCATTCTGCAGTAGAGTATTATGTGTCCTCTAATCCTCAATCTACCTTTCAATTTAAATACATTGGCAGGAATGACTAGACAACGATTACAAAGGCTGTTGCCTTTACCCTGAAAAAATACAAAGTTGATTGCTGGCAATCTTTACAAGTATTTGAATTCACTCGAAAGCAAATTAATTTGTCTGGGACAGCGGCCATCTGCCTGATATATTTCCTGCTTTCAAGTACACATAAGTGGGTAAAAGATAGTGTGCAAGCATCTGCTGGCGGGAAAATCCCTGTGTATGGGCATCGGTTTTGCAGGAGGAATTGCCAGCGTGTCTATAAAGATACATACAGGTAAGTCTTGGTTTGCTGGATAATTTGAAAATTATTGTTGGAAAAACAATCTGACCGATTAACGTGGATTAACCATTTTGGTTAATTGTACGATGGTTACTCTGATATCTGGGTCAGTCACTCGACACTGTTTGTTCAAACAAGAATTCTCACAATTTTATGATTGCCGAACCGCAAACAAAATTTCTATAAAAATAACTCTGCACATGCAATCTGAGGAAGTATGATTTTGCTGATCACATGTAAAATATTTTGCTGTATGTTACGTAGCACTACTACTTTCTAAAATTAGTTGGGGAGCAGTTTAGTCGAAACTGTTTAGCACTCTTTGGTTTTGCCGCACCTAATTGTTTTATAATGTATAGAACAAACTCCTAGGTGTGTTTGGGAAACTTACTTGAATCCACGGCCTTGTGAAAATTGTACGTCGTTGTTGGCTTTTCTTTAACGTTTACGCCAGCATGCTTATCCACCATATTGTATGGACCTAAATTTATGTAAAAGACAGTGCTTTTTAATGTTTACTTCCATAAGTACAGTCTCATCAAGCTCAAACCACCACTGCCTGTGACTAATATATTACCATTCCAAAATGCGAGTAAACGTTTCATATGAGCGTGTCATTTAAGCATTGCAGCCTTTATGCAAAATGTTTCCTCTCAGGTTCATTTTTGAATTTAGGGTAAGGAAACACATTACCATACCAAACCAGATAACGACTCATTTATTGGCTTTACTTGTTCCGTGCCAATGGCAACTTAGGTCGAATCACGAACAAAGACGAACTGCATGTCATTACAATAAAAACCTTCATGTAAGTTCCATCATGCTTCCACAGAACATAATCCCCCTGAAAGCTTTCTTCTGCGCTTTAGGCGGGTTGAAAGTTAATGACTCAGTCCAAAACGTGGCGGTGTGTGTGTGTGTGTGTGTGTGTGTGTGTGTGTGTGTGTGTGTGTGTGTGTGTGTGTGTGTGTGTGTGTGTGTGTGTGTTAGAGCCTGACCGAGCTTGCATTTTGAAACCGAACCGGATACATCGGTACTCGGTACTCGGTACACATTACCGATCCCGAACCGGGCGCCGTTCGGGTTCAGTATATTCAATTCAAATATGAAATAAATAAACATAGACATCTTAGAATGCTCATTGAAAGCTTTATTTCATCTATATCGTCAAGCAACAACTCATTTACTAATATTCATGCATTGAGTCATTACTATTGTTAATATAATTAAGGCGATTTATGAAACCCACTTAATTGCAAAATATCGTTTGTTGCATTGTTTAAAGTGCATACCAGTACAAAAAGTAACCTCTGTGACCTTTTGTTTTCACTTTATTGCCAACGTTGACAGTGATAACCGAACCCGAACATTCAGTGACTGTGAAAGCCGAACCCAAGCCGGGCTTCAATCCTGAAACCCGGTAAGCTCTGGTTCGATAGTTCGGGTTCGGTCAGGCTCTATTTGTATGAGCAGTTTTCTCGGTGGGAGTTTCACTTTTCTTGCGACGAGTGGTTTTAGCCACCAAGATTGATTGAGTTGTGACCATAGATACATGCAAATGTTTGGTTATAATTATTCCGTGCAATTTCATTGACAAAGCATGGTTCAATATTGTAAAAGAATATGAAAATAATTTTAGTGCAGAAAGATACATTGAATGTTGGAAACGCTGCATTCTATCTGGAGAGTGCTTGACACCAGGCGGTTTACCCGTTTTGACGCGTTAACAAATCAACGCAATTCTGAAGACGGCCGAGTCCCATATTGACCCTCGTGCAGTAAAACGCACTTGTATGGGATAGGACACCACGAAGTTCGGTGCTTGGAGCCATCACGATCTTCGTCACTATGAGAATTACGGAAGTACCATAATGATAGCTGATTTCAACACAAAATCTCAAATTTGGCTGACAAAAATGAAAAGACATACAAGTAGGCTTAACAGAAGGACAATGGGAATACCATAAATAGCATTTAATATAGGTATGAAAACAAATGATTTAATTCAATGGCAACTTATAGTTGTAAGATGAGAAAATTCCTGACCATAACCATTGTCTTTTTTTTCAAAATAAGCGAATATCACGAGGCTTACATAAAATGAAAATAACCTGTGCTTATCAAAGACAGAGAAGAGAGTGCTTGCATAGTTTGCAAGGCATATAATTACTGCTTCTTTGTGACATCACCTTTATAACATCTGCAGACGAAATAAAAGTAATATAGCAAAATAAGGAAATGAGCATCCAATGGTTATCAACACAGGTCAAAATAAGGAAATCAGCATTGAATGGCAAATAAACAAGGTCAGACTACTGTATGGTGTACAGTGTACACCATTGCAGTATTGGGTCCAAATAATGCATAAATGTATAGGTTACAAGAAAGAGTGCATTGCTGGTATATGTATCAGGGAAAGTGACAAGTTCTCGTCACCGAGGTAACTCACATTATGCGAGTAACATTACTGTAGTGTGTTCTTATTCGTTCACAAAAGTGAACGTTGCAGCACAAATGTTTGAGTATTTTCATGTTCTCAAAAATAATCATTACTGCGGACTAAGACCATCTTTAGTTGTCAGCATTAAATATTACCCATGTAGCCACCAATGTTTCTTATTTTACGTTTTACCGTAACTGTGATGTGTAATTTTTGTAACATTGATTATGTTGACAACTTGAGCCTTTCTGTATCCGTGGGTATAATTTTTATAGCATAGGGCACTGTTTTTTTTTTTGGGGGGGGGGCTGCTAAAATCAGCATATAGTCAAAGAATGGGAAATATTTGTCTCTCTTGATAGTTTGGTTCCACAATGGATATGTGAAAATTTCGTGTTTTAAAGTCAACTTCGCCACATGAAGTGGTGTTGTTTCTTTTTTTTTCTGATTAGACACACATTCTAATATAAACCCTGCGTCAATTAGCCTACGTACAATAAAAGAACTTGCAATAGAGTGGGTTTGATTGCATTTGAGTGCATGCTGTATTCCACAAATAAATATTTAATACTAAAATTACTTGAAAAGCCCACGGATTTCATTCTATGGGATATTTCAAACTGGCCTTTATACTGTACACTAAATGGCATATCAGGTCTTTAAGCAGCTTGTAATATTGACAAATGGTAAGTTAGCTGTAGTTACAATTTACGTTTTATATTAGACTTCCTGTGGATGTATCTGTATTTGAGAAATCGGTTGGTATGTTAATTTGTCACACTAGGACTGAAAACCAGTGGACGGAACTGTTGGTTGTGCGGCACATTTTGTTATCTACGAGTTTGGGGCTGTTTTGGTGTCCCTGTCCTGATCCTCTTTGAATGAATGGCACAGTCTGTGTCTGGAAATACTTTTTTTGTGGATATATCTGGTGGTTTTTGACGGTCCCAATTGATTGCAGTAGTCACGATCCGATTTCGAAAATCATTAGCCACAAGAATATTGGATTTTTACTGATACTTTTTAATGTGACATGTGATCATAAGTAGTCCTGCATTTTGCTTCCTTAGTGATGATGTACAATATTGTATAGGGAAGTATGGATATTTCGTGTCCCGTCAGAACAGCCTACTTTAGTTAACGTTTTGTATGACTGAAGGCTGTTCAGCATGTAAATAGTCTTTTCAGTTTTGAGCAATCTAGCACCATGCAAAATTTAGCATAATGCAAAGTCCACCAGTGAAGCTTGGATAATCCCAACACTCTGTGCTTCTGTCACATAATTTACAACATTACAAATGCTAATATTCCCCTTTATTATGTCATTTGAATAAGTGACTGACTATAAACTGTCACACTCCACGCACAGGGAATAAATTTAGTGGATCGATTAAACCTTTGAGAATGCGATAGTTTATAAGTACGTGAATAAATAGATAGATAGATAGATAGATAGAAAGATAGATACATAGATAAACAAAAAGACAAATATATAGATATAAAGACAGTCAGACGGACAGACAGAAAAAGCAAACAGATAGACAGACCGACAGTCAGATCGATAGATAGATAGACAAAAAGACCAATATATAGATAGATAGATACATACATACATACATACACAGACAGACAGACAGACAGACAGACAGACAGACAGACAGACAGATAGATAGATAGATAGATAGATAGATAGATAGATAGATAGATAGATAGATAGATAGATAGAGTGTGATATTTTACACGAGAAATTTTAAATGTAAGAGTGGTAATTGTACGGAGCCCCTAAAGGGACAAGTGTATTTTTTTAAGTCGTGATCACCAGATATTATCTCGTGATCACGACTTAATATCTCGCTGATGCAAAGTCCATATGGCTTTACTTTGTCGTAACCATCAATGTGCCAAGTATTTGGGGCCACTTGCATAGTATGCTCGTAGCTCCAAACGCCTGCGTCTTCTTGTGGCTACACCTTCTGGGTCAAGTTGTCCAAGTAACGATCTCACA